>OMNN01048724.1:0-22241 GCA_900302755.1 Chromis chromis
TGATAGCCCCGCCCCCAGCTGCGAAGCACTCGGTTCTTAGCTCTGAACCAGCAAGGAGTTGGTTCTTTCTAAGAACCACTTTTAAGAACCAGGAGTCGGTTCTTCGGCGGTGGAAACACAAAGAACCGGTTCTTAGTTAGGAACTAGCTCCGAACTAGAACTAGAACCGGCCGGTGGAAACACGATATGTGAGTGAGAAGGGTAGCGGGGTTGATGACTACCTGCTGTTGTTCAGTGAAGTGGGTACATTGATGAAAAGGACTTCATGGTACATAAAAGACAGAATGTCTGGTTCGGGCGTCAATTGTCCACGCCACTTGCTACAACACGTGAACCACTGACAGAGGGGGCTGCCATACAAAGTCTCGCCTAGGGCGTCACATTGAATAGGGCCGGTCCTGTATTAGGCACAAACAAATAAATGAGGGATTCTGTTGGTTGGGAACTACGTAGTTTGACTTGTGGGTTTTAGTCATGTACAAAACAGCAAGAGAAAGTCTTTTAAAATCCAACTCACTTGCAAAAAAAAAAAAGAGAAATTCATTGAGGGACAATATATGCATTTTTTTTCATACATTTTAAATTAATTAATCCAAATTAATTGCTGGTATGATGCATATTTCAACAAATTCATTAAAAATAAATTAATATTTGCTGAGGTTTAAGTAGATATTTTATAGTATAGTATAGTTTAGTTCTTTGCAAGAGAAATATTGGAATTTATAGAACTATATAAAAAAAGAGTGCTACCCTTCATATTAACGGTTCAAATGAAATGCAAGGCAGGCTATAAAATGCGGTTGCATCAATAAATATTTCAATTAAATCCGACTCTTATGATACTTTGGACACAGCAAACCAAATACATCACTGTAAGGGGTTAGATACATACCTTCGGGCAAATGGAAAGTTGAGGCAGGCATTGGTCGACACATTTCGAGGACTGTCTAGAGGGCTGCTCGCAGCTGAAAGAGGAAAGACAATGTTATTACCGGTACTGTTCACAACTGTAACAACAAACTTATGAAAATAGAACAGAGGAGACCACATGGACCACATTTACTGGTGGAAACTTCCCAAAAAAGATGACATCATGTCTATGCAGGAACCCTCATTCACCGAAAACCCAGCGGCATTAGCCAGCACCTCAAAACGGTCCAATATATCATCTTGGAATTACTTTTCCAAACATTACACCACCAATCTGCAAACACTCTTAATTCAGGGAGAAGCCTCATCCTGCTTGGTTTTGCTAGAGCCTGGAGATGTGGGTCCTCTAGAGACTGTGGTTTGTTTATACGCAAGTGGTTGAGTACCCAATTAGAGGCTGATTGCACTCTGTGATTTGCTAATCCTTGGCATGATTGAGTTCAAAAGGGAGCACATCTACATACTGCTGCTATGAGGAGCTCTTGAGCAAAACTCTTTTCATAGAGTGCAGCTGCTTTGTGGCATTAAGGGGCTGTACACTGTGTGTGTGCACAGCTGATTTAGAGAGCAGGAGGATGACACCAACAATTTAGAAATCTCCTGCCCCTCAATTATGTTTACGCTTTCTGAAGGCGGATAAAGCAGAAGATAAAGGGATACAGTGAAAAAGTGTCTGTCTCTCTCTATAATGAAAATAAAGAGTTGTCGATTAAATCTTTCCTCTTGATTTCACCCTAATGTTCGACATTAACAATCATTTCCCATCTGCAGCACATCCAGCTCTGCAACAGTTTGATTGTTTCTTGAGTGAGTCGACACATCGTCTTATATTTCACCTACATTTCTATCTCTTTTAATCCTGGACACAGTTGTGCACTGAAATACGATACACACTTCCCTCTAAAAACTCATCTGTGCATAAAAATTACATATTTAGGTGTTTTTTTCCCATAAAAATAATCCCTTCATCCCTTAAAATGGTGTGAAAGGTTCAACTCTACACTGTTGCTTCCTCTTAAATGTGTAGATCTACGCAGTCTCTGTCATTTCTCCACTCATTGCACTTCAAGCACTGCAGCTCACCCACGACTCTGCTCAAACACTATAAAACTACTCTACGCTACACAATGTCAAGCTGTAATATTGGAAACATTTCACAAATTTGGCCGAATTGGTTTCTTAGCTTTGATGCGTAAGAAACAAAGGCTGGCAGAATCTGTCGTTTTGAGAAGGGAATCAGTACATGGCAGTTTTAAGGCAGGAATACCCAGCTATGGTGTTGCTTATTTCGCTCATGATGTGTCTCCCAGCATACAGTAAAAAACATCATATGGATCTGTTGAAGTAACAATCTTAATACTGTATTAATGATGATGTGGGTGACTCCTACAGCTTATACGCAGTAATTAGGGGTAGGACAAAATATTGATACAGCGATATATCTTCGTCCCTCCTCATGCGATTAGTATCGATACGCTGGCGCCAAATATCGATACTTTAATTAATATAATAAGGCGCTCTAAACCCTGCCAGATTCCCCTGCCAGCTGCCATTTCCCCAGCGCCACTATTTAATGACTCCACACGGTGGCGTTTATCACATGACTGAGGGAGACTTGAGTGGAAATGAATTGGCCGAAGAAGAGTTTGTACAGGTATAATGGAGGACAGCAACGCTACCCTAAGAGACGCCCCATCCACTTTCAAGTCCAAAGTGTGGACCCATTTTTTGTTCAGTGGTTCATCCAAATTTGTGTCAAATCCAGTGAAAGTGACACCAAATTGCAGTAAATAAATAAATACTGAACCTTTTTACAGACATTTTGTATTTTTCAGTTATAGATATCGTGATGTATCGTTATGCGATTGTCTTGCAATATTATTATATTATATATTATATATATTATATTGATTATCGCAGTATCGCTGTATTGTGTGATAGTATCAATAGTATCAGTATCGTGAGCCATGTATCGCGTATCGTATCGCGACGTAGCCTGTGATTCCCACCCCTAGCAGTAATGTACAGAGCTGATCCTTGAGCGGCACACTACATAACAAACACTGCTACCTTTACTCGCAGCTGCATTCAATGTCATTTATTATTATCAAAACTGCCAAGGTCTCTACCTCTATGCAACTTTAAAGATGTGACCTTCCGAAGGTCGAGTGCTGAGTGCATGTTCCTGCTAGTGATGGACAGTCTGACGATCTCGAATCATGCAGATCGTGTAATAAACAACAGCACTTCTAAATTTTCCTTCCAATTTGTGAAATCTTCGTATCAGAGACTTTATGGACTGAATATAGATACTGTTTACATGAGCTCTGTCTTTGATGCTGAAGTCCCTTCTTTGATTCATTACACAGCGGCGGCCATAAGTATTTCAGCTGTTTTTTGGTTATTAGTGTTCGATTTAAGTTGTTTTGTCTTTGTACAATGATAAATTTGACAACTAAGTTACCTCAAAGTTCATTTAATGCCATCAGTTCTTTCGTTGTTGCAATGTGTGTGGTTAATTGGGGTTGCACATTTGAAAGCGGTGATTCACCAACACGTGGCAGTACGCTGCCAGACTTGTTATATTTATCCATGAATGTTGCACATTAGGAGGTTATCCTCATGTCCCTTTGTTGGTGTTTTAATTTCAGAAACTTCCATCACTATGTATCTACGCAGCATCCATCTAGAGTCGTGTTAATATCCCATTTTTTCATGTAACCCTTGTGGAGTCACTTTCTGATTGTAGCTCTGTCAATATCGATTATCCAGTGAGTCTTCTAGGGTGGAAACTCAACAAGCCTCAAAGCAGCAGGGATACAAAGCACTTTTAGAATAGCATCAAAGCAAAAACAGGATGCAGAGATTTGTGAATTCTGCATTTGGCGTTGAGTTAAGGTGACAGGCTGACATATGCACCGCTAATCTGGGGGAGATTGTGATTCAGATTGTGGTTTTAATTGCTCATCCCAAGTTCACACCTCACAGCTACACCTCCAGTTTAAACATGCAACTAACCAATGAACAGCAAGACAGCAATGGACGTGCATGACTGTTTAAGTACAAAATACTGATACTGATCTAGGCTGAAACTGAAGCAATATGTCACCTTGTTCTCACCAATACATGCAAAAGAGCACCGAAGATGGAATCAGACTGGTGCATCAAGCAGTACAACAGCACTGTTCAGGGGTGCACTGGTGTGGAATTAGTAATAGACGGCACAAGAAAACATGAATCAGACAGTCAAGTTTAAGGGTTATCTTAAGGCCAAGGCACCACACTGTAGAATTGTACAGTCGTGGCCTTTATTAATTTCCTCCTTCACCTCAGTGCTCGTGAAATTATATTCAAGTAAGCACAACGCTACAAGGTATTACAGCTGCAATCTGCACTTTCATCTACTTGAGAGGACAGGACGGTACATTGCTGGAGGTCACTGCACTGTTGTTTTTTTTTGTTTGTTTTTTACCAAACATTGAAATAGATCTTACCGGTGTGGAAGGAGAGCGGGGAGAGCGGCCGGGACAGTGTGGGTGAAGGCGTCCCGACACCGAGGCTCTTCCTGTTGCTGCTGCGACAGCTGGAGCACAAACAAGGAAAGACAGAAGTCAACAGCCTGCAACTCTCATCACACATCATTCATCTGATTTTCTTATCATAGTCGGTATCAAAAGTTTTCAGTGGTGGTTTGCATATTGAGTGACGTGACTGTGTAATGTATGTTGAGTAACCACAAACAGAGCTGTCGCATGGACTGTGCGAACTGTGCAACTGCACAGGGCCTCGCGCCACTAGGGGGCCTCGCGCCTGCAATCGTGCAGTTTTTTTTTTCTTTTTTGTTTTTTTTTAAATAAATACATTAGTTATATATGATTTTGTCTGTCTCTGTAAAGGTCACATAAAAATAAAAAAATTAATAAAAAAATTAAAAATAAAAACACTTTGTTACATCAAAGGGATTGAAAGAACGTTCCCAAACTGTGAGATTGCGCTCAGGATCCTATTGACTTTTCCATTAACGGTGGCATTGGGCATCAAAGCTGAAACTAATTAAAAACTATTTGTGCACCTCCATGTCACAGGACAGACTGTGCGGGCTTGCCCTGCTTTCAATTGAAAAGGACATTGCATCCAAACTCTATTATAAAGATGTTATTGCTGAATTTGCGGCCAAGAAGGCAAGGAAAGTTTCTCTGACATGATCTGTTTCTGCGCAATTTATGCATGGTGAGGCAACTCGTTTGTAATGAAAATGAACGTATGTTATGAATGAAAAGTGTCCTAACCTACTTGTTTAAAATGTCAAGATGCCAAAAATAAAGTCACCAAGCTGAGTTAAAGTAAAGACACTCGTTGTACAGTAGATTTTTTCCCCCCTTTGAAATAAATAGCAAAAAGTCGTAGCTGAGACAATGTGTATGATTATGATGTATTACTGCACTTGATAAAAATGTACTGCAGCGGGATTAAGCGTGCAGTCAAACTAGAATAGCTGTGTCCGTGTGACTGTTATTCATGCGCAATTGTGCATCCATGTCAAAGAGCAGGGCCTCGCATTTCAAGTTCGCACAGGGCCTCGCACCCGCCCCTGCGACGGCCCTGACCACAAACAACAAGTATGCTCAAAATAAAGTCTAATCACTGAGTAGTTAAAGGTCTGTACTAAAGACCGTGTGGATTTGAAATATGAAATTCAAGAAACTCAATCACTTTGACATGGACAGATTTCAGATGTAGTATTTTTAAGAAGAAGACAGCCTCCAGTTGGTCACATTGGGTTTATCTACACTACGCAGGTGTACTAGCAAGTTATCAGAACAATTTGGTTGCAGGCTGATACATTCATTATCACTGCACACTCCCTACGCTGCCTCATTTGTTTTCATTATGTTTCCAACAACCTGCAGCTAAAAGTCGTAATGTTCATACTTTTAAATAATGAGAGCGACACTAAGCTGTTATTTAACATAAGATGTTAGCATAGAGCAGTGTAAAAGAACTACATGGTTTCTTTCCATCACTATCGTCAGTAACTTGTTGGATTCCTTCAAACTGAGTGTAAGTGCTGTGGCTCTGACTTTATACACTTATAATTACATGTTTGACTCGTGCAGGTTGTCGTTACAATTAAGTACGTGTTAATGTGTGTGCTTGTGTGTAGCGCAGCAGCTTGCAAACAGTGCAACACAGCGTAACACTCGGCAGATTAAGAAGACACTTGACCTCTAAAGTAGCAGACGGTTATCCTCTAAAGCTCCGACTGTTCACAGAATAACACCAAGACACATCTGTTCTGTGTCCACATAAAAATGGATTTTTTAAAATCCTATAAAACCTTTTCACGGTTATTCTACCATTCATTATCTTTTTTCATTATCTATACACCGCTTAATCCTCTGTAGGGTCGTGGTGGGGCTGGAGTCTATCCCAGCTGACTCGGGCGAAGGCAGGGGACACCCTGGACAGGTCACCAGTCTATCACAGGTCACACATATAGAGACAGACAACCAAGTACACTCTCATTCACACCTACGGACAATTTAGAACAATCAATTAACCTCAACATGTTGTTGGACTGTGGGAGGAAGCCAGAGTACTCGGTGAAAACCCACACTGCACAGGGAGAACATGCAAACTTCACAAAGAAAGATCCCATACGCCCTAACCGGGACGCGAACCGTCTTCTGTTTTGTAATTGTCCATTGTATGATTTGTCATTGTGAGGTTTTAAAGTTTTTTGTTTTATATTGTCTGGAACCTGCCTTGGGACTACGGCTGAAATTTAGCAGTCATGCTAAGTCCGGCACATTTACACTGATGCTTAATGCATCAGTGTTGATGAATGTGCACTGTCCCAACTCAAATAAACCAATAAATGAAATGAAATGAAATCATTACATGTGCTGAATAATTAAAGGAAACATTTTGTGATGGTGCATTTTCCACTCTAAAGGACTCCTCTATTATTTATGCTCAATCTATGGTGCAGTATTTATTAACCTTGCTTTCACCTGAAGGGAGCTGTTATGTTGACAACTCAACAGGTGAATTGGTGAAGGGTTGTTGAGCAAGGAAGTAGTCAGGATTCTTTGAGTTGGAAATCTCTTCCTTCCAACATAGTGACAGAGCTGGGCATTTGAAGAAGGCTTGATTATTGACATGAGGTACACCTGGTGAGGTTGTGCTTGGACAACCTCACCAGGTTGTGCTTGGACTTAGACATGCCTGTCTCCACTCTTATATACTCTTATAATTATTATCTTGTTGTACTGCCTTCATAGATTCTTCAAAGCTCTTCATGCTCACATAATTTTGTGCTTTATTTTGTTTCATTAAAAGAAGAGTAGTGACCTCCTTTATTTCCTTACTGGAGATGGGAAGGCCTATGCCCTTGCCTCAAAGTTGACAGAATCACATTTCTGTTGAGATTTGCTGTGAGCAAAATACTGAGGATTGAAGCACAGTCAACATGGAGGCACTGCAATATGGCTGACAGAGGAGGTGACACACCCAAAGGCCAATTAGGTGGAAAATATTTGAGTGAACAGGATGTGTTTGTCTTATCAACATGTTTATGTGTGTTCTCAGTTATGTGATGATGATGCCATTCAAGCGTCAGGCCTTGGTGGAGTTCTCTGCAGGAGAGAGCGCTGACCTCTGTGTGTCTTGTGGAGCCAAGGAACCCGTATACATTGCAGGTTTGATTCCTAGCTTTTTCACTGTGAAGACTTACTGATGACTACAAATGTACTGGTAACACATGCTTGTATGTAACATACTTTATGTATTCATATATTCATCCATCTGTTTGTCAGGCCAACAGGCATACTTTAATTACTCCACGTCCAAGAGAATCACCAGGCCAACCAATGCTGACAACCCCAACAGTGGCAACAAGGTCCTCTTGCTGTCCATACAGAACCCCCTCTACCCTATAACCACGGTAAACACACACACACATGCACACATACTATGAAGGGTAGAAGGGGTCATGGAGAACAAAACGCACATGCTTGTGTGACTATTTGCTATAAGTTATACAAACAGTGAGTATTCTAACCCATTGGCTGTTGTCCCCTTTTATTGCTCTTCAATATGGAATTATGGTCAATTTAAATTTGGCAACAACTTTATTTTATTTTATTTAGTTCATAACTATAGTAATAATAATAACAATCATAAATAAATAAAATACGTTAAAAAAAAAACAATTTCAAAAGGGTAAAAGGGTAAATACTTTTTATAGGCACTAGGGCTGGTCCGAATAGTAAATACCGTCCTTCGACTATTCGGGTCCAATTAATGACGACTATTCGAATATTCGGCTCGAGCCGTAGCGGCCCGTTAGCGGGGGGTGTTGGAGCGTGACAGCGTAGTTGCTCCGCTAGGCCCGCAGCGGCATGGTAGGGCATCTGCAGCGCGCTCCGCAGCACGCTAAGCAGCGACTATTAGACTGTTTAGCGGTGTACTAGACCCTCGGTGGCATGCTGGAGCCTCCGCAGCGCGCTCGGAAGCAACCGGAGGCGCGCGGCGGTATTCAAATGTAAAATTACTATTCGAATACCACCGCAATGAACGAATATTCGAATATTCGATTATTAGGGTCCAGCCCTAATAGGCACTGTAGCACCTACCTAAGCATTCTTGCAGACCATGTACACCCTTTCATTATGACGGTATCCTCTGATGTTATGCTAGAGAAGCTAGAGAAATGCTGGAGATCTGCAGAATCTGTTGTTGAGGAACATTTTCAGCCTTTCTTTTATTTCTAAATGATTTGAATGTTATAATGCCTCAGGTTCTTACTGTGGAAGAAAAGGAGTAAAACACAGTGTGCTTGAAACTCTCTTGAGGTGTGTTTGCATTATTCTGGTGAGACGCTGATTTACTGAATGTCAAACAAACGCCATAACCAGATTCCAAAAAACACAGTGGCCTCAGGCCTCAGCATTAAAAACCTATAGATTGTTCTGAATGTTGAATTTCTTTAATTTTCCATTTTGGTCCAGGATGTTCTGTATACCGTATGTAACCCTATCGGCAGTGTGCTGAGGATTGTCATCTTTAAACGAAATGGAATCCAGGCCATGGTGGAGTATCCTTCCTGAATGGGTGAATGTGTGTGTCATTACCCTCATGTGAGTCAATAAGAGCTAGCTGCTTGACTGACTGGCATCTCGGAGTGGATGCCATCAGCCCATTGCAGCTAATTCAGAATGCTGGTGCCATCTGGTGCCCTTTGCTCCTTACCACCACCACTCCTCTGCTCTGTTTCTAAACTAGCTCTCTTTTGCTGCTTGTATCCAGTTGAAACCTTTACTCATCTTGTTCACAACTCCTCTCTGTTATTGGGGATATAACTCACCATTTAAGTGAGGACAGTAGACTCCATGGCCATCATCTGTCTCTGCTAAAAAACGCTTTTTCAGACATTTATACAACTTTTGGCTTTCTCATGGCTTGACAAAAAGTTTTAAGCACTTGTACTACACTAAGCATGCTTTTAGTCATTTGTTTGAAACAGATGCATTGTCAATTCTAGCTTTTATTTCTTATTTTATTTTGCTTTGGGTAAAAGTATGTGCAAATGAATGTAATGTATGCTGTGTGTATCTGTGTGTTGGGATGTGTAGTGGCCTCTCTTTAACCCTGCTCCTCCAGGTTTGAGTCTATTCAGTGTGCTCAAAAGGCAAAAGCGGCTCTGAATGGAGCTGACATCTATGCTGGTTGCTGTACACTCAAGATTGAATATGCAAGGGTAAGAAGCACAAAATACATCAAAGCAGTTAAAACCTGGTGCCATTCTGTAATGGTGATAGTAGCATGATGTGCTGAAACTGCAGGTTCCTTAAGACAAACCTTTCACTCATGTCATCTGTGTTGCTAGTCTCTTTTGTCTCTCCTTCTGACACTACACGTACTGGCCAAGACAGGAAATACCCTGATGGTTATAAATACATTAAAACTTAGCAATGCTGATTAAATGTTCAAAAATCAACGACACAACTGCAAAATGTGATATTTGTGGGAGATACTCCATATGTTAAAGTAAGAAGTGACGTTAATATTTTTGATAACTTGAGAAGAACATGTGCCTCAGCCTGAGTATTTAACTGTACACTCTGATCTGTCAGTTCTGTAACTTGTAGCAATGTAAAACTGAGTTTGCCTTCAGGTAATGTTTACTGCTTTGTGCATGAAAAACATCAGTGATTTTTTAGTGGATATTGACTGAAGTAAAATGAATATATTTTTTACAGTTTATATTTTCCTTTATCTTGTGCAGCCCTCAGTGGGGAACAACCAGTGTTTTTTCCTCTCAATAAATGAAGAATGAGTCAGGACAGGGTTAATGAAAGTCACTATGGTAGTTCTTAACTAGTTTCTATCAGTGTGAATGTCATGTTTGTCTTGTAATTGATCACTAAATCACAATTAATTTAAAATGACCAGTTGTATCATTAATGTGATTAGCAAAGGCTCAATTCTTAAATTAATTGTATAAAGTTAAGTCTTTTATCACACGAAACTGTTGAAATTAGTTTTGTTACTTCGCTGAGTGAAACAAGACTGTTTTATTTTAAAAGAGAAGAACATTCTAATGATGTCTTCTCCTGTATATCTGATACATTAACATGCATCTTGAACAATTCTTTTCATTTGCATGTCAACAGCCAACACGTCTGAATGTGATTAAGAATGACAATGAGAGCTGGGACTACACTAAACCATACCTGGTCAGACGAGGTAAGACATAAACTGTCTCTCTTTTTTCTTTATTTCATACTTACCCTAATGTCAGACTAAGTCAACTGCACTGTGTGGGATAACCCTACATTTTGCAGTACTGGACACCCTGTGATGTGGAAGGTACTGTTTCAGTCAGATTTTTCTGTGAGGGCATATTTCCCTCAAATGCAGCCGTCCTTGATTCAGTAATCAAGTAAATAGTTGAAAATGGTCTCAGTATTTACAATCATTTGTGAAAGTGCGTCCAGATGTTCACTAATGAGTCAGTCCCTGACTGTGGATTAAGAGTGCAATCATTAACACTTTGGACTGTAGACGTCCATCACAAGACTCCTACGCATACTGTCTCTCCAACTCCAACCTAAACACTCTCACACCAGCTGGTCAGTAGCCTCTCACAAGCCTGCACCTCTGCCTACTGTGTGTGTGTGTGAGTGTGTGTGTGAGTGTGTGTGTGAGTGTGTGAGAGAGAGAGAGAGAGAGAGAAAGAGAGAGAGAGAGAGAGAGAGAGAGAGATATGGACGTCAGGCTGACCATGCACAGCAACATTCTTCCATCTTCACCTTCGCAACCCAGCAAAAAGAAAAAGGGAGGGAGAAAATGAGAAGGATCTCATTCCTGCTGACCACCATGCAGCTGCTGCTTCAACATGCCCAGGAAGCCTCAGCCCCACCTCTCTCTGCAGGACGCCAGTAGCACTTCCTTCTATTTATCTACGCCGTCCTGTGTTTTTATCCCTTTGTCTGTCTGCAGAAGTAGTCTTGCATGGCCTGATTGTTTACACAGCCTCTAAATTTAACTGCAGTGTTTCTTTAATGACAATCACGCAAGTCCAAGTGAAGATTAAAATTACTGTATAACCTAGACTCATTTTTAAAATCTTTTTACTGCAAAATCTGATTAAGAAACATTAATGGGTAAAAGCTCAATGTTGTGGATAGGTCAAAAACTCTGGCTGTATTAATCTACAGTTTAAATGTCAAAATTGTGTTCTCTGTCACTTTACACTTTCTGAGTTAGGGCTGTCACAATATCAGATTTTTATTACACCTTTATATGTCACAAAATATCACAATAAAGATAATAACTCCACACTATAACATATTACATATTCGTAGTAGAAAGTCAATAGTTACATAAAATTAGTACTAAACATTTAACTGAGCATTTAATTGTGAAATTCAAAATGACATACTATTCTGTGCAAAATGTGGGACAACATGTAGAAATCCACAGGATAAAGACAGATAGCTAAATGAAATAGTAGCTGTCTTTGTACATTAACTTGGAAGACAGAATGTGGAGGCAGTGTGTGTAAGCATATGGCAACCTCCTTCCACTGTATATCTGTGTTTGCTTGTATGTGTGTGCAAGCAACCCAGTTCAGGACAAAAAAGTATAACTTTGTTATTCAGTAAAAATAAGACAGTGTTAATGTTAAGGCAGGGCTCATGTTTATGTTCTTGCATGTCGAGCACTTTAGACATAAAACATGTAACAGTAGGTTAAACAATAGAAGAGAACAAGAGTCAACCAATTATTAAAATTACATGAATAATCTCTCACCTTATTCCATTATTAACCTGACCTGACTTATTAATGCACCTATTGTTTTATCACCTTGATATTGAATAAGAGGCTGCTCATCTAAACTAATGTAAAAGAAATTATTTGAATGCAGTAATGCTTCCTCTGACCATGACATAACACATTCAAGCAAATTTGAAAATGGAGACCTATTTATTGTTTCACTGTTTGTATAAACCAGTATATTGTGACACCCCTAATCTGAAATGCCTGATGACAGTAGCTGTAGATTCAGAAACGTGCATGGATGTGCCTTTTATATATTGTTCATATTGTTAATAAGGTTTTTTTGTTTGTTTTTTCATTATGAAGATTGATTGAAATGTATCAGTGACTCTTAAAACAAGCCATACAATGGTTGTTTTGTAATGCAACTTAAGAAATAACAATTTGTGTTATCTACGCACAGTCCAGTGTACAGCAAACTACAACAAATGCTGCATTCTTTGTACTGTATGTCTTTTGTAGGTTAGAATTATTTCTGAATAGTCTTGAACTGTTTGACGTTGGGGTCAGTTCATTCTTAATTCAATCTATTCAAGAAATGAGAATAACTTGACTACATAAATGAAAATATGAAAAAGCTCCTTAGCCAAACTATTTAAAACTGGTCTTAAATAACAAAAACCCTGTATTGTTGTTTTATTTTCTTTGTTTTATTCTGTTTTGGGGTTTTTTGTACTAGTAGTAGTGCCACCAAGGATGATGATGATGCTCAGGACATTGGTCCAGAGCACAATATCTGTAACTAACTACTACCCAGATCGGCATGAAATTTTCTATGAATAGTCATGATTGATAGGGCGCATTTTATTACAGTTCTCCTTCAAATGTTCATTTCACTGTATCACTAAGGCGAATGCTCTCTTAGCATTATCCTCAGAAGCCTTTATATTATTAGTCCAGCTAGTACTGACTGACAGTCATGATGCTTGTGTCAAGGTGGAGCCATGCTCATTCCTTATAAAAGATGTTGACGTGGTGTCCCCCGCCATTCAATATCTTCTTCTTGCTTTACTCAGGAAGGTTTCTTTCCTGACTGCCAGTGCTAGTGCCAAGCTTACCAGTCCAATGGAGCAAGCTAACACCTTGGTCACTGGATGCTAGCACGGCTTGTGCTTGTCAGTTGCTGCCGACTGTTCACCATTGAGTCAGGTTGGAGAGCGTGCTATTTGCCACCTTGCACAGCAATTACCTGCCCAAGCTAACTGCCCCTGCTACACACGGTCACAAAGCCTAGTAGCACAAGCACTTGTCACCATATTAGCTAGGTCACCGTAGCCCACCAGAGCAGCCCGAATTAATAGCATTGGCTATATTGCGTGACCGAACTAGCTACACCAGGCTAACTTTAAAATGGCAGACAGCAAACCACCACCCAGAATGTGTCCCTGTGGTTACAAAATTTCAGGATTGTACACATGAGGTGTGAGTGATGTGCCTCAGGCCGCAACACACCAAAGCACCAGTATCCACACTGTGCTCATGTGAACACTGCGCCTGCTTTACCTTAAAGAGTCTGAGACCCAGGTTAGCGCGTCAGGCTAGATTGTCAGGCTAGACTGTCGAGGAAAGATCCGATGATGGCTTCCGCCAAGACGTCCATGGAATTCATCGGGTCGGCTGCACTGGTGTCCAGCTGGGGCTGAGATGGATGCCATTCTCCTGCTGATAGAGGACGACAGCATGTCGCACCCTATTGAATCTGACAAGGAGCTCCTCAATGATTTCTCTGAAAGAGCGTTGGAACATCTCATCTCGGATGAGGAAGACAACGTCCCCTTTGCCCCCTCTGGTCAAATCTCCGCAGCAGAGATACACGGGGCGGACGGAGAAAATGTCGGCACACTGTCCCATGGCATGGAGCTGCTCGACGTTGCAAAATGTGCAGGTGAAAAGTTGTCAATTCCATGGCCCACAGTGACAGTTGAAATCTCCATCTCACTCACTATTCAGGAGAGAACAAGATGGCTGAATCTGTCAGGGCTAACAGACAGAGAAAATAGGGACATCCTGTACGAGAGTATCAACCCTGCTGGCCTCTTCGGCACTGCTGTCACCACCATGCAGTTCCAGAGCCTGTTTGGAGAAGCAAAGTTGGCCTCCCTCACTGTTTTGCCCAAGTTGGATCCTGCAAAGCGCATTCTATGGAAAAGACGAGATACAATGTTCAGTTCAGTCAGGAGTGTCAAAGTCTCATAAGCACACACATTCCACCTGGTGCATCCAGGCATGTTGCCGAGGGCACAGGAAAAATGTGGGAAGAAAAAACATTTTGTGTTGAAAAACATATATATATATATCTATTCTGCAGGACATTTCCTCTCTGCTGTCCAAAGGGACAATAAGGGAAATCCCTTCAGAAGGAGCCGGTGACAGACTGTGACATTCATGCACTGTCAGTGCATACAAAATGCACTCAGCTTACACAGGGTAATCTTAAGGTCATACTTAAACCAAACCCTGCCTCTGTGCCCAAAAACCCATCACTGGTGTGTGTTCCTTTAGAGCTGGGGGCATTTTATCCCCCTCCCTTTTCCTCACCTGAACACAAGTGCATGCATGCTCTCTGTCCAGTGAGAGCCTTGCACACTTATGTTGAAAGAACAAAGTCATGAAGGAGGTCTGATCATCTGTTTATATCATGGGCTAAATCCCACCTTGGCAAGCCCATTAATAAAGGCCTAACCCATTGGATAGTAGAGACGATCGAGATGGCCTACACCAGCAAGGGACTGCCTTATGTTTTTGATAACGTATGTTGTAAATATGCGTTCTATAAATAAAATTTTATTGAATTGAATTGAATCCCCTGCAGGGCCCTTTGCCGATTTGACCAGAGGTATGTCAACCTCCTGCTATTTAAAGGGGTGACAATAGAAGAAATATGTGCAGCAGCAATTTGGGCTTCACCTCTGACCTTTGCAAGGTTCTATAGGTTTGATGTCACTACACCATCACTGGCCCATACTGTCCTAAGTATGGGCCCGCATGGGACCTCCGAGATTAACAGTCATTGAGATGAGCTTATCTGGCAATATGGGAGTCTGTGTATCCCCATAGTGAGACACCGAAATGAATGTTTGAAAGAGAACTTGAGGTTACTTATCTCGCAACCCCGGCTGTCTGATAACATAAGTGAGGTATCTCACCAGATCACCATCCTTGCGTAAAGCGAGGACGAGGTGAGCTAGCTTGTATGTTGGGTGACACTATGCCAATCCCTTTTATAGGGAGGGAGCGTGGCTCCGCCTTGATGCAAGCGTCACAACTGCCAGCCAAAAAGGCTTCTGAGGATAATGCTGAGAGAGCGTTCCCTATAGTGAGACACCTCACTCATGTTATCAGACAACCGGGGTTACGAAATAAGCAACCTTAAGTTTTGTTTAGACCCTGACCTTCCCCTAAGTGCCATGTACATGTCAGATCTTTCTATTGTACACAATTAATGTTTGTATTCAATGAGTAGATTATCATTGAATTTGTGGCCATGTTTGTGATTTAACACTATAAAATCTTTTCATTTTAATGACTACATGACATTTTCTGTAGTACCACTCAGAACAAATATTATATAATCAAGCATTGGCTATTGTGGGGTATACAGCACAATGAACATAGGAGAATTGTTTAAATATGATTAATAAAATAATTGTTTGCTAGTGAACTGGTCCCAACTCTGTTATAGAATAAATATTTATCAAATAAATGCATATCTTCAGTAATTCATGTTTTCATGGAGGTACATTGCAATGGCACAGACAGAGGCAAGTCAAAATGAGAATTGTCTTGAGTAGAATCGGAATCAGAAAACTTTATTGTCTGTTGTGACAGAAAATCGTCTTAGACGTGGCTCTACAACAACCATACACCCATTCATACATACAAACTGTTTTCCTTAAAAACAAAGAAAAGTCGCATAGTAATAGATTGAATGGAGGGAAGGGAGAGGTGGGGATTTGATGCAGCAGTCATTTATTCTGTTTGAAGAGTATTCACCACATATATTTGATATATCCTCTTCAAATGAGACACTTTGAGGGATATTTGCCTAAAGCCAAAGTCATCCAACAAGCTTTTAACAAGAGTCCTACATACAGTTTGATTTATAGCTGAACGTCACATTTTACCTACTACAAATGTGAAAAATAAAAACATCTGAGGGTACGGAATTAGAAATAAGTGTTCTCATAAGACCTCTGCACCCCATTCCTCATCTCTGCTGCAAGCCATAGCTTCCAGGATATATTATCTGTTGATAATATCACACACCCTGGTCTCTGAGTGCACAGTCGAGTTGCATTGTGGGTAACGTAGGTACCAGGTTTTGCCAAGAAGAGCAATGTATTGAAATAAAAAGTTGATATATCTGGTTCTGCTGCATCATTGATTTGGATTCTTTTTGTGTACATTGCGACCTTGTTACCTGGACTCATTACTGAATTGGAGGCTGCTGCGGAGCCGATGATCTTACATTACATTTCTGTTATTACATTGCATTGTTCATACCTGAAAGCAGTGATCACACAGGGCTAAAGATGTGTTGGTGAAACATAGTTTCTGCACTCTTTACCAATATTCACTAAAAACGTTTTACTCTTTTGCTTGACCAAGACAAAACCTGGTGTTGTTGTTAAAAACAAACAAACAAACAAAAAGCTTCAAGAACTCTTTGAATCTCTATTAGCTTTTGAGTGTCTCTGCCCTTTAAAAACACTAATTATGGTGTACCAGGAACCAGTAGGTATGTTTTTAAATTCTATCGAACTGTAACCCTGTAAGTATTGCAGCTCATTAAATTTTAAGGCAGTGACCATGGTCTTAATAAAGACTCAATTAAGGCTCAATAATTACTGAGTGCTCAACATCCTCCAACATACCTCTTCCTTTACTTCCCCTTCTCTTACATTTACAAGGTTACAATTTCATTTAGCAGACACTTTTATCCAAAGCGACGTACATAGGTAGGTAGACGGGGCAGCATTAAGGACCTTGCCTAAGGGTCCTCACTGGATACCTGCACCCTGACCGGGATTTGAACCACCAGTCTCCCATGCCAAGGTCTGGGATGTTAGTCACTGAGCTTTCCAGCTGCTATTCAACAATACATTTATCCTTTCTTTTTTTTCTGTCCTGTAATCTGCATCTCCTCTCCTCTTTTATTCACCCTTGTTCTCCGCACTTTGCTTCCCACCACTTCCTTCTCTTGTTTTCTTTTCAAAGCAACTCCTTGTAATTTTTATTCTGCCCTTTCTCCTGCCCCTTTCTCTCTATCTTTTGTCATCTGTCACTGACATTAACCATACATTGTGTATGTTTGTGTGTTGAGGCATAACGTGGCTCATGTTGCTTCAGATCAGCTTGAACAAGGTCACAGCCAGAGACAGAAAAGGAAATTCATAACATTAAAATATTTGGTCACCAGAGCTCAACATGGGCCATTGGTGGACATGTCTCACAGTGTGGTGTCAGACTACATTTTTGTGGTGACTCTATAGATTTAACCACATTTCTCTCATGACATCTTGCATGTCAGACAGCCCAAAATCACACAGTGTAAATGGGCTTTAACAAAGCAATGATGAGGGTGACCCTCTGGAAAAGATGGACATTGAGTGTATTGTCAGACACCTACTTATTACTGAAAACCAATGTAGTCTTTGTACATGTAAATGTAGAATTCTTATTATTAGTATTTTTTATTTTTTATTACTTAGTCTGTTTTTGTCTTATCCTCTTAAGCTACACCAAAACCTGAGAATCTGCATTTTGATCATCCTGTAAAGGGTTGAATGACAATAAAGGAGTCTGAGTCTTCAATAAAGAACTTGATTCCCCTCAGACAGACTACTACACTGCAAATAATCTCACTGTATAAATATGGAATCAGTGTTGAACAGCTTGCCAGTGTAAAGCAGAGAAGGTTAATTACTGTGAGATCATTGCCTTGTCAGAAGATTTAATTAATAATTAAGATGCCTATGCTGTGGAGGCTGTATGTAAACTGAGAGACAAAAACATATATCACGAATGCTGCTGCTGACTACACCTAATAATCAACAGAATATAAAGGACTCTACAGACACTTGGGCATGATAGTGTTGCTAAGAATCCGTCAATAATGATGGCTTAAATGAACTTTATCCATCAACAGCAGTTATTGTTCAATTATTTTCCGACTTCCTTCTACAAGACCTTGTTGTTCCAAGCATTTGTTTATACTGCCTGTGCCCGGGCTTGGTTCTGGTACAAATACACTTACAGAGTCTTGTATTCAGTTATTTGTGTGATGATCATTGGTGAACTCATCTAACACAAATGCAATGCCTTCTTTGCATGTTTAATATTCCTAAAAATCTGTCACTCAAGGACTTGATTCCCCGTAATCAGGGAGAAGCAGTCTTATGGTCTATATTTTAAAATCAATGTTGTTCAGAACCAGCTCAAATATCTCTTTCTGGAGACCACTCTTTTTGTCTAGTTTTCTTCCCCCCTTTTTTAGGGAAGTGGACATCATCATTTTATTTCCATCCTACTACACTCAACATGCTCCAAACACTAAGATTTGTACTGAAATGTGGAACAATCAGTTAAATCCGGAGTTTCCATCTGCACTTTTTATGCAGTCAGTTACTTCAAGCACTCTTGACCAAAACAAGCCTAAGCAAGCATCTTTACACATTATTGCAATATAATTTGTCTTTGGTGGTCTTTCTGTCTTCATTTTAAATATCTCTGGGTCTCATTAAACAAATAAAAGTCAGTGTCATTTCAGTGTACCTCCAGTGTAGTATAGCTTGTATGTAGTGAATACTCTGCAGTATGTAATCCTTTGCTGGATGAGACGGTGATTAAATGTGTTTGACAGCCACAGCAATGATGGTGATGTGTTTATCATTATGATGACAATGAAATGCAGGTTGATGTTCTTTCGTGCTGAGGGAGAAAAAAGAAAGCTTGATGCCTCACAGGTACTGTCTCTTTCAAATCTCTGTTCACCTGAAAATCTTTGTATCACTATACTACCTATTTCTGAATAAAACCACCTTAAAGCTGTTTATTATTATTTACTCACCTCCATTTTACATAACATGCATTGAAGACTTATATTTTTGGGTGTAGAATCATTATTCATGAGTGTAATTTAAAGAAATGAATGTATTGAAACAGCTCACACTTTTAACACAAAGAAAGGTGGAAGGACTATATAATGTTTGTGAATATCAGCAGCAGCTCCTCTACCTGACATCACACTTCTTTGGAGAAGGGCACTTCAATTTTGACATTTTTGTATGTAATTCTCATCTCTGGATGACAGCGCAGAGGAAAGTGTTTTTATTCCTTTGAGCTAGTATGTGCATTGAATGAGTTATTCAATATTGGCAGCTCTTTCAAGGACACAACAAAAAGTCCAAAGAAAGTCAAGCAAAGTGAAAAATGCAAGTTATTGTGTCTCAGATCTCAGCTATTAGCAACATTTGGGGTGGTCACTGGGCACTGGAAGGATTGTGCCTTGGTCTGTTTCATGTTAAAATTGCAAGGCACAGCAAGAGGAAAAGAATGTCCAGTGTGGTGGCCTTTGAACTGTATTTTTGCTTTTCGCCAGCAATGCGCTTCTTTTAGTTTCATTGATGTGTGACCTCCACATCCCGAAGTTCACACAGACTCCACATACTGTTGCCTAGCGCTTGTTTGAAGAGATCCAAAGGAGACTTTCGATTTGTTGGTTTCTCTGTACAACTTTAAAGTCTTCAACTTACTATGTGAAGTGCCTTGAGATGACATATTTTGAATTGGCGTGATACAAATACTACTGAATTGAAATAAATATGCTGCTTAGTGTGAGGCCGAAACACCTCCAACCTCACCATAGTGGTTATACTTTGCATTATATGGGGGACCGCTCTGTTGTTAAGCAAACCATGGCAGGAGGCCTGCTCACAAGTGATGGCAAGATGAAACACAAGTTTAAGAAGTGCATTAGTAAATGGTAAATGGTCTGCACTTATATAGTGCCTTTAACCTTAGCTAGGTTCTACAGTGCACTTGCACATACTTACATCCCAATGGCAGCAGAGCTGTCTTGCAAGGTGCTTGCTTGCCATTGAGAGTAACTTCAGTGCCTTTCCAAGGGGCACTGCAGCATGTGGACAGGCCAGGGGTCGAGCCACCAGTGTGAGTGTTGTATCAAATCATTGTGGTGAAAAGAGAACTGAGCCTGATGGAAAAGGCTGTATGGTTGTGTGTTTTGGGTGGTGACCAAATGAATGACAGAGTGGATACAAGTGGAGGAATTTTGTTTCCTTTGTGAGATGGCTGGGCTGGGTTCAACATTAGAGACAGGATGATGAGCTCAGACATCAGGAAGGAATTTTAAGAAGAACTGTGACTCTTTGGCCTTAAAAGGATCTACTTGAAGTGTTTGGGGCTTATGATTAGGATTTTTCCTTGATGCCTCCTTCTAGAGGTTCACACATCTTGTCTGTTGAGATCCCCCAGAAGGAACTACAGTATGTAGTGGGGGAGAAGGGCATGGTATTGTGTGGACCACATTGCTTATACTGTTGCCAAGACTGCATCTGAAAAGGGATTGCTAGATGGATAGAAATGATTGACAAAATAATTGCAAATAAAATGTCATTTTCCTTCAAGGTTCTCTACTTCTGCATTTTGCTCAGGAAAAAAAGATCTAGCAGCTATGCTATCCTGACTAAAAGTGCACTTTCGACTGTGAATGCACTCAAATCCCAGCAAAGTTTACACAATATTCTGATTACACTTAACAAGTACCTGTTCCAATATCATAGAGCCACATAACTGACCAGCAGTGCCCCTACACGTTAGGCTACAACATAGCAGTTTCAAGAAAACTTTAAACATGATCTTGTGGCATTCTACTACTGTACTTTGTCCTTGTGACTGTTTAGGGATATGCTGAAGAATAGTAAACAACTTGGGTCGTATTCTTGTTGTTTTGTGTATTATTTCTATCAACAACATTGTTATTTTAATCAAAGTTAATTGCTGAGATCTGGGAGCACATCAACCTTGCTAAAGATAGATCCAAGCAGTCAGAAGATCAAACAGGTTGCAAATAAACCTGCAGGTTAATCAAAGTTATTTATATGAAAAACTAAAGTAAACAGTAAAATTGTTACCCAAGCTGTACGTTGTAACCACCCTCCCAAAGTTCATGTGTCTGGATGAGGCAGTGTCATGAGGTAAATACCTTTTCCAACTATACTTTGAAGTTGTCATCAGTAGTGAACGCAAGTTTTCTATGCACTGGCTTTAGGAAAATTACAATGAGCCCTGCACTCAATTTGTAATGTGTGTGTATGTGTTTGTATCTGTGTTTCAGACCGTGGAAAGGGAAGACAGAGACAGGCCATTTTAGGAGAACACCCATCATCCTACAGTGATAATGGCTATGGTACGTGTAAGACATTAGAAATAATCTTGTTACTGAATCTTGTGCCTTACACAATGCTACTACTTCATCTACAGTCCCCATAGTCGCACACGACATAGCAACAAATGTAACACTATTCAGCGCACCTTCACGGCAACTGCACAGAGCGGAATTAACACATGCTCAACAACACACACAAGCACTACACAAACTGGGAACCAGAGAGAGCGGAGCCAACTTAGCTGGCAGCCTGACGGGGAGAGAGGGTGAGGGAATGCGGAGGAATGGACGTGTCCTGGTGTAGGAGCCAGTTGGTGGTTCCGGGGATGGATCGGAGCCGACCAGGTCAGAGCCGGGTGGCAGGAGCTGAGACTTCTAGCCGGGGGCAGATGAAGCAGGCAGGGATGGTCTCAGAACTGAAGCAGAGGAAAACATGAGGTAATAGGAAGCATAAAGCAAACAAAAGCAGAACTTGGCCTGGGTTGACTAACTGGGTTGTTCAACGGTCCAGCGTTGTGTAATGGTCTGAATGTGGATTTTATGGAGAGAGAGAGGAGTT
>OMNN01048743.1:3359-13937 GCA_900302755.1 Chromis chromis
GAGAGTCTATACATTGGTAATTATTATTTGAAAAGCTCGACTGGGTACAAGATTTTTCCTAAATTACTTAAATACACATACATTCTCAGTGTATGTCAAATGTAATCTTTAAGTTCTGCATCAGATTTCTATAAGTTGTCTATTGGACCAGGAGTGGCGTCCAAAGTCAATGTCCTTAAATAAGAACAAACAAACAAACAAAAACTTATCTATGGGTTGTTAGTGACTTATAATCACCCATAGTTGCGTTTCATTGTCACAGCATGTTAATTAAGATGGCAACAAAGGAGGAAGGTGATGTGGAGAACCACAAAGTCTGCAAAGCGAGGAGGTTGGGGTTGATGGATGGGTCAACAAGAGATTAGACTTAACAGTGAAATCTCCTGTTTGTTTCCAGTTTCAGACTTCTTTCAGTGTGTTTTTTTATTTGTCGTTTTCTTTTTTGTTGTTGATGTTGTTTTGGCAGCTATGACATCAAAAATTCTACATTTTAACCCAAACCCTGATCTTTCCATAAACATAACCGAGTTGTTTATGTGCCTAAAGCTAACTAAACAGTGGGGGGAAAATAGCTCTGTTCCTGTGGTTCATACTCAGAAGGTCAGGACAAACAACCTGCAGTATATTTAACTGGTTCTCATTCCCAGGGCTGCTGTTTTGTCAAAGCCGCTGGCATCTCAGAGATTAGGTGTACTTTGTTGTTGGTGCCACCTGTATCCATATTCGATGATGGTAGAAGTTTATCAAGTTTGAGAGAGACTTATAAGAGGCTGGGTGGTGGTATAAATCACCTCGGAGACCGAGGTTTGTGTTCTGTGTTGGACCATTAATTTTTCATTTAGTTTCATCCTGTTCTGTGACTCAAGTTTCATTTTCACCAGTGGTTTACTTTTGTTTTCCCCTCTCTGTTTGGTAAAGGAGCAACAGTGACAACACCAATGGAGAACATCTGGCTATGGTGTCTGTTTTTGACATTCAGGGATTTTTATAGGTCTGTCGGGCTACCCTGCACATTGAAAAATGACACTAGGTACCCAATGTGTTCAAATGTGACGCAAAAGGGGCCCTGACAAAGTGGCCATATGTGGTGGTATTAGGGATATTCAGGGATTGTGGAGGTGTCGCTTCTAGTTGTGATGCATGCCGTGCATCTCTTGAACTCTCATTTTAGGTGAGTTCTGAGAAACTTTCTTCAGCAGATGATTTTGAAAATAATCTTGCACTGTCAACCTCTGAACATACATCATTCTGCACAATGAACAACAAACATCCAGGAGAAGCAACCAAAACACATTTTTGAAATGGAGGGAGACTCAAAGAAAAATTACCCATGCAAATGTTTCGCAAGGAAAGAAATTCATTCAGCACATTTGTTACTGTGAGTGCACAGAATGCATTTTAGTGGGTAACACTGAATGTAGACCAAAACGTTGTTTACAAGGAATCTTCAAATGGCACCTGTTAAGTTTAGTCTATGATAAAATCCTTAATGTTTTATGATTTCTAATATAAACCTGCTGCTATGCTTCCCATGCTGTATAATTATCAGTGGCTGCAAATACACCAAATCTAGCCAAAGAATAGACCAGAGCTCCCAATCAGTCCCTATTCACGATCTGTCCTGCTGTCCGGCCAAAAAAAAACTACAAATGTGATCCTTACTATCAAAATCATTGTGGACAGTAGAAGGAAATAATCTCACATCACAATACATCATCACTGTGGTTTCCCTCTGCCCGAACTGTGATTGTTTACCCCATCAATGACAGGTACCTGCAGTCCAGCAGACAGCCCAGAACTCATTAATTTCACAGCCAAGTAACCAGCTCAGCACAAGGTCTTAGCATCATCATGATAAAGAGCGAGGCATTCAGTACTTTGCAAACACAGACCCGTGTGCTTAAAAATTAAGCATTACCTGTTGAAAAGCAGGGAGCCAGACAAACAGAGAAAATGATGGCTGTGTGTAAACGTAAAACTTGTTTAGCCGCAGAAAAGACGGTTAGCTGCTTTGTATTTTCAGACTTGCCATCTCTCCTTCAGATGAAATGTAACAGACACCAGTAAGAATATGGTGACATTTATCAAATGCATCTGAAGACTGCCCCACATTTATTTGTCAAAACATCAGCGAAACCGAAGTGTAGAGTGCAGTGCTGCATTTTAGATCACAAACCGTCACCAGCTGCCAACAGGAATCCTGAAAGAATGAGGAAAAGAAGTGGCCAACACCTGGTGACACAACCTTAAGGGACACATTAGCGAGGTGCTTTACATTCTGAGCCAAACGGAGAGAGAGAAATGGAGGACAGATGTCTCCCACAAGCTCCTCAACTCAACACTCCACGCATCTGAAGAGGTAGGTAAATAGGAGTGGAGAAATGGAGGACATAAATACATACGCACATAGAAAAGTGCAAGCACATGCAGTCTGCTCCTCCTGACATTCACACATCTAAGCAACGGAATTGCAGACTGGTTTGAGCCAGTGCAAACCTTTTAAAGGAGGTTGATCTCGCCACATATCATCTTTAACTGTCTGGCGGGATGCCTATTTGCGGAGCAGGTCATCAGACATTACGTCAGCATTTTTTATTTCCCCCCACACACTACATAAAACCTCTGCACAACCACGAGACATCACAGGCTGCATTCCTACATTTTACATTTTAGTCCAGGGTCGGCTTTAATTGCATCACAGAATGTCAAAAGAAAAATCAATATTTTATTATTTCTATCACAAATCCTAAAGGGCATGGATTTTTAAATGAATGTAAAAGACAGAGCCAGAAGATAACTTGGAAATATAATTCAGCACCACTATGGGCTGAACAATATTTCCTTCAAGAGAGCAGAAAGGGAGGGGGGAAAAAATCTGTAAAATTTAGATTTTTTTTAAAATTGAAAAAGTTGAGATCATTCGATATGATTTAACTTTATGATTCAGATCCCGGATTAAAAAGTTTGGCACCATGACTGTTGATGAGAGGTGCTCGAAACTCTTGCAAAGTAATATTGTATGAAAGTGATCTTTCATTTTTAAAACAACATAAACATGAATCAGCATTTATGAGAGTAAAGCTTAGCCAGAAGTTCTGTGTGTTTTTTAATCCTTTGAATAGAACAGAGTAGGGTGTTCTACTGGAAAACCTTGGATATTGGCATCTGTGTTGATGAGACTTAGACACCCAAATAAACATTGTCCCAGAACAAGCACACTCCCTCATGCAAATTGCAATCCCAAATGTCACTGGCCTACCCCCACAGGAAAATGCACAAAAACATCAAACAATCAGGAACATATTGAGGAACATGAAAATGGCCCAAGATGTTGATTTGACCTCCAAACTTCCTAGACCCCATTCTGATCAAGCATCAATAGGATGCAGTGGAACAAGTTTGATTAACAGAGGCCCCACTGCACAACCCAGAGTACCCAAAGGATCCACTGCCAACGTCCTGGTGTCAGACCCCATAGGACACCCTGAGAGGTCCTCTTGTCCATGCCCAATGGATCAGAGCATTTTTGACTACATAAGGGGGACCAACACAATATTAGGCAGGTGGTCATAATGTTATGCCTGACCAGTGTAAGTCAAATGATGGTCATACTATTGATCAAAGATTACTTTTAGAAGTTGTAAGTAAACAAAATTCCTCTTGACAGCTCACACCTTTGTTCACTGTTGTGCTGTACAACACCATGAATTGAATTACTGTGGTTTTGTGTGGGGATCTTTATGTGTTATTGTCTTTTTATTGACATGTCTTTCACAACATACATGAATTCAATCATAAGCCTTCTTTTCACGGATGCCCACTCAATGACACCATGACAAGAAGCCACATGTACTAGTATTTTGTTTTTCCACCGCTAAGTAAAATCCATATGTCTCACTATTGATATAATCAAGTCTCCCACCGTCCAGACTTGTCACAATCTATCTTCCTTTGTCAATTTCACCCTGATCACGTGTCTTCCTCCACCTCTTCCTCTCCTCTCTGTGGTGTTCGTAATCCCACCATTGTCGTAGTGATCATGTTTGTATTTTCAACATAATTGGATGAAGTGTTGCTGTCTAGACGAGACTGGCACATCAATTGTTAGCCATCCGTCTTTACAGATTTTTTTACTGGGCCGGATGACGTTCCATCTATGAAAAGAAACAGAAGAAAGGGGAGACATGTTAGAGCATGTGTATGTTGGAGTGTGTATTTGTGTCATACTTGCCTGTGCATGTTCATATTCCTGCACTTTTTCATTCAGTATGCACACTTTTTCATGCAGTCTGATGGATGAATGTAAATATGTTCAAATGTGTTTTTGTAAGTTTACTGCTAAAAACTGAAGCGATAAAGAAATCACATGATCCTCTGCATAAAAAAAATTGTCCTTGAATGTCGCTGTTTTTTCAAAAAGTCAGAGTGCAGTGAGGAAGGAAATTTATTAACCATATGCAGATGAAGGCAGCTAATGGAAACAACACCACAGGACCTAAAATCACAGTGATTCATTGAGAGAAATGTCAGGGTCTAAAAGACACTGCAGTGGCTTAAAGACTGAGCAGAATATAAATGAGGAACATATTGGATTGTCTTAATAATCTGGAGTTTTTAAAGTAATTTTTCCAGTGTGAGTGTTGTTTACTAGGCATAAAAACTCAGTGGTCACAGAGCAGAAATGGATAACGAGACTGCTTCATGCTGTAAGCCTGAGGCCACTCTGAGCCACTGGGTGGTGCAGTGCTAATAACAAGCCATTAGCTGCAAAAAAAAAAAAAGAGTGACCTAACGCAGAAATGATCTAAGACATCCAGCTCTGAAATGATGAAAACAGCATTTGCCCACATTAGCAGAACATCAGTGGTCACTCTCGCATGCAGCGTTCGTCTTTTGTCTTTCATCTTCTGTCACTTTACCTCATTAAACTTCTTGTTCCCGCCATTGAAAAAGGAAAAACATCAGCGTACATATTTATCGTTTGTTGGTTTTCTCTGTAAAAGCAGCAGATCATTAATATATCCTCTCTTTATATTAGATACAGTATTAATATGGTGACTACTGATGGAATAGTACTAAGAAAGTTGAATCAAGAGTTCTACATTAGTTTTGTAGTAGTTTTGATCATACAAGAAAATTACTTGTAATATATTGCATTAGACTTTAATTTGTAATGTTAAATTAGCAGAAGCTGGCACAAATTGACATTTATGTTAAGTATCAGAAGTGATGTGAGCAACAGGTCCTTCAGCAGTGTGTGGGCACAAACTTTATACAGTCAGTAGTTGTTTTCATATGACTGTTGAGCAAATTTGAAGCAAATGTTTGAAATGTTGCAAAAGAAAAAATATATAAATAAAACTGCATTGACTGCATATGTCAGACAGTATAGGCCACGTTATGCTAAGAACCCAAAAAACGAAGAAGAAGCAGAAACAAACACACAGTTGGCCATCTTTGACAGAAAAATGGTCTTCAGGAATTTTGTTCAATGGGCAAGTTGTAACTGTTCTTTCATATGAGCTAGTATCGGTCATCTTTCATGCTGTCCGTAGTGTCTTGAAATAGAAACAGATGATCAGTTGTGTCGGTTAAATGTTTGCAAACTCAAAAAAAAGTGTTTCCATCTCCAATGAAGCGCATGAACTCCTTTTCAAACAAATTGAAAACCACCTCAATTAAGAGTTTTGTTTGTTTTCCTTTGCAAAATTAATGATTTTTTTAATTTCAAATTTTGCCATTTCCATTAACCTTTTCTGATGTGATTCTTCAAAATGTGCATAAAAATTCATTATGGAAACACAGCTAGTGAGCATGAGCAAAAGGTCCTTCCAACTACATGCTTTATTGCCACCACAATCCCAAAATGTATTACACATAAAGTCACAACGCTTTAGCCTTTGGTTCATAATTCCCAGGTAAATGTATTTATAGCAAATTAACTAGTCCACAGGTTAGAAACCCGAGCCATGTTTCTAATCACCCGGTGATCCGACTTTTCTCAACCCATCCCTGCTGGCCTCTTTTCCTTTGTCAACTTATCTTCAAGCCCCATCCCTCCCTCTGCTCATCCATTCATCCTCTCATCTCTCCTGTCAGCCTTCTTGTGCTTACCTCTCCTTTCTCCAGGTATACTGTCCAGAGCCTCCATTATATCCATCCCAGGCAAGCCTAAACCAGTGACTTTTCTCCTTTTGCAGTATGTTCATCCCCATCTTTCCCACATCCATCCATCATTAATATCCAAAACATCCCTCATCACATCCTGATGTGGTCATTTAAGGCCCTGAAGCAAACATCCAGTGTCAATGTTTCTACTGTTGAGGACACTCCTCTTACAGGGCACCACTGAGTGGAACCTATTAGTAGGACTAGACAGCAGTCGAGTTTTTTTACTCATTAAACAGATTTTCTTAATCTATATTCCGGTCTTCTTTGCATATCTTTTTACTACTAGTGGTTCCAGCGACCCTGTTTTACTGTGGAGATCATTAAAAATTTCATCTGATCTATTTGAACCCGAACTAAGAAGGAATAGGCTAGACTTGAGGATTTATTGAATGGCATTTAAAATGTCACCTCACGGCGCAAGGAAGGCTCTTCATCTATAGTAATTAGATGAATATTTAACAAGCACATTATCCGTTCCTGCCAAAATCATTCGGAAAAAAAGACAGGCTCATTGTGTTTATCGTGGACACAATGAGCCATTACAGGTATTGTTTCTTGCTCACTCTAAAGGTGACACTCCTTCTCTCACTGTCATTATTGATGAAACAATATCATGCCTCCCATGGTAATGGGATACAAACAACAATAACAGCTATACATTTTAAATGCCATCTCCCTCTGTGATGCTCTCTTTTTCAACTTCTCCCCATGTCTTTCTTTCTCTGTCATACATGAAGATGATGATGATCCTTTCATAGTGTTTAGATTCTTTGGGGTGTTTCTTTTTCTGACTCTCCATTTAGATAGAAGACAGGTTCTAAGGTCTCCTGATGTTTTTGAGACTTTAATCTTTTCTTTCTTTTTTTAAATGTGTTTTCTTTTTGTTAAAGAAACTCTATGACACTACATGCACTTTAATTAAGTCTGTGTGTGAGAAAAAGCAAATGCATGTTGCACATTTTACACTGTACTGGCTTTCCATTTTATAATCTTCACCTAGCTAACACAATATCTCTTCCATAGGCCCACACAAGGCATTTAATAAATCTGAAATTTATAAAGTGGCTTGTCTACGAGTGTCAGAGAGCTGTTGATTCAGCTCCGCGGTATGTTCGGAATCTGAAGGTTGTTTGTGGCGCTGCTGAAATGCACCACATTATAGCCGGTGATGCTGCTAATATCATATCGAACCTAATTTTTTTGTAAATTAGTGTTATTCACTGATCATATTGGAAAAAATATACTCCACACACTGTGCCAAAATGTGCAAATGAGAACACATAATTACTCATAAATCACAGGTGTAAATGCAAGTCATTTAAAAGCTACAAATAATGATTTTTTGCCATGTAATATATATTTTATTAACAAAACACTAAGTGCATCAGCTCAAGCAATATTTTCAAAGGATTGCTTTCAAATGTTAAATAGGTAATTGTTGCTCCATTATTTTGTTCGTATAGTCAGCTATGAGTGCTAAGGAGCTAAATCATTTTTCGACCATTCTTGCCATAAGGCTATCTTCTGTTCTCATAATGTTTTGCATACCCCATGATGAGACACTGGCACCAGTGTCTGAGCACTGAGCCCAGGGTGGCAGCTGCATGTGATGGCCATCAGCTTTGCTTATTCTCGCATGTACACACTTGCAAAAAACATACACACTCACACACACACACACGCACACACACAGCAGGATCATATCCAAGCGTGTATTGTTTTGATCTTGATCCCACTCGTTTGAATCCTTTTCTGTGTCACATTGCTTCAGGGTTTAAGGGTTGCTTTAGTCATTCACATAGGTGTTATGGTTTAATTCAACAGCTGTATGTGTATACATCTGTGTATAATTCTTTTTACTTTGTAATTAGTCACTTCACCCTCTACTGCACCAGTCTGACTGGAATGGAGGAGCGAAGAAACAGTAAGCAACAGGGTGAGATCGGTTCCAATTAGCTCCATTCTGTTTGGATTTACCTCTCCCTGCATGTTTTTCTCAGTTTTACAGCTCACTACCACATGGCATGGCTCACATGTCTCATGGTTTCATATCTCAAGGTGTTTAATGAAGACAGTAGAAAAATAAAAGCTTCCTGCTGTTAATTTCTAAGCCTGTGCATAACCCCAGTCTCCGCCTGAGTCCCAAACCATTGCCCCTGGAATTGGCATTAATTGCTTGAGAGAGGAAAGTAATTATCTCAGGTAATTATTACTCTGGGTAGAGTGAGAAACTAGACAAGCCTTCTCTGTCGGTTCCCTGTGGAGAGAAGTAAAGAGAATTCTGCCTTTAACATGCTTTAATTGGAGGGGCTGGGCCCTCAGAGCTATAAGCTCTCATGGCTCAAGGGTTTATAGCACACACACGCATACACCTAAAAGGACACACACACTGACACACATGCAGCCAGCAGAACACCTTTGTCATTGGCTTCACATTGAAACATTTTGCACTCAGACTTTTAGCCCCTAGCACAAATGAAATAAATGACTGGAAATTGCTTTTATGTATACATTTAATAGTCAGTCTTAATGAAACATAACACAGGATTTCATGCACTTTTTTTTATTTTTTTCCTTGTAGACCACCTAATCAGTATTCAAAGTGTAACTATAAATTTGTCTCCTCGGGTCCTCCCAAGACACTTGAGCCAAAAATGCACAGGACCAGTGATTAATGTTGCTGTTTTTATCTGCAAGATAATGTCCTTAACCATCAAACAAATAAAGCGACTAGAGGAAAGCGAGTGAACTTAGAAAGTATGAAAAAGGAAGGTTGTGTAATGGTGCCTCTGGAGACGTGCCCACACTACCTGCTGTGCAGCAAACATGCCAGTCAAGCACCAGGTGGTCAGTACCCTGCTAAGCTGTCACATCTGTAAATACACACATGTACACACACATATACACACACACACGGCTTCACACAAATGCATGTACAACCACACATACACGGCTAAACATAGTAAAAGACAAGTAAAGAGTTGATGGCATAAAAGAAGGTCCAGACATCCCTGATGTTTTTTTTTTCACTTCTTCTTTGTGATTCAGAGTAAAGAACCACAATGCCTGGGTTTGGCAACTACGTGTCATTGAGGGCAGAGACTATGCAGGCTTGAATTTCCAGTGGACGTGACAGTACAGACTGGCTGACAGCTGGCTGGCTGATGACAACCACTGTGTGCATCCTAAAAGGAGCATTCTCTCATTTGCTAATTTATTATAAGTCGTTCATAAATTTAAAGTGGAAAGAAGCCCATCGAACCATGTGGAGGTTACAAATCACATGAAGAACTCTCCTCCATGGATTTTTAAGAGAAAAAACAGAAGACTAAAGCAGCTCACATGTGAATGGCTTCTGGGAATGAAATGTGAAGACAGCTGTTATTTAAATAGCCCATTCCCAGGCAGGCTCCTGGTTGTTGCAAATGGCTTCATACAATCATTTCAGAATGCTTTTCATGTGCGTTGTGACAAATTTAAAAAATACATGTTTTCACAATCAAATTCAATTTGTCACAAAATGACACATGGGATTGTGTTAATCACAGGGAAAACCACACGAGTTAATCAATGCATGCCACACACGGTCAGAAACACTGAAGCAATTCAATTAAGCGGCAAAGACACTTTACTGATAATTGCTTTGGGCTATATATGAACTGCGTGTGCGCTGACTTTGAAAACATTTCTATTTTGCTTTCGTGGCAAGTGGCAGTATGGATGCACATTTTAGCAGCTCTGCTTGATTACTCTTTGAGGGGAACCACCGAGGAGGAGTTTTATCAACAAGATCTCCTTTTGATGGTGAGGGTCCTCAATCTGTACTATTAAGGCTCTTTGCAATGTTACAAACTAATGCCGTCTACAACAATGACAAACACCTCTTTGTGAGAGAAAAAAACAGGAAGAAATGAAAGATAAAAGCTAAATGGAGAACTGCAGTCCTGACACAAAGGAAATTACATCCCCGCTAGAGAGACAAAGAAGGAGAGTTTTGACCAGATGGAAAAATGGATGGGTTGCCACAGAGAATGGATTGCGAAACCTCCAGCAGCTGCAGAACACAGTGCAGAAAAGGAAGAAATGTGTTGAATCATATTCTTGTGATGGGAGGAAATTGCTACCTTTTTATGCAGTGGAGGGGGGGTCTGGAACTGAGCATCCTGAAAAATCAAGGGGATTTTGTAGAAACAAAATATCTGTTCACACGAAAATGCCACAGGTGTTTATTATGTCTCGCACAATCATGTGGAAAAGCACAGGTTTGCCGATTTTTTCCTTATAGGAAAAAAAATGCTATTATTAGCTGAGTTCAATATGTGATTTTGATTAATGCTACCAAAGACATTATGGCTTGTAAGGGAAGAATTCTGGGGGCAAAATCTGCTGGCAGCATAGTAACATGTA
>OMNN01048779.1:4489-26745 GCA_900302755.1 Chromis chromis
ATCATGAATAAGTAAAGAATATCACAGGAAATGTAGGCACATAATCTTTCTGATGTGACGTTCTAATCAGCAGAACAAGTAGTAAAACAGACACCATATGATATCACTCTCAGAGGCTTAACACCAGGAAACTTCCCATCATCCAGCAGAATAATCAAACCTCTGATATGAGTGATGAAAGATTTCAAAACTACACAGCAAGTTCAGTTGCCTTTGACATGCCACTATCACAAACTTCAAAGATTGGAGAGAACACCAAGTTGCCATATGGTCTTGGAAGAGCAGCACAGAAAGCTAAGGGAGTATGAAAAGAAGCAAATGTCTAATCAGGCTGCAATATCGTAGAAAGAAAAAAGAATGACGCCGCAGCACAAGTAAGAAAGTGCAAAGAAAAGAGCATTAAAACAGAGGAGGAGGTGAACGTGTCAGTGATGAAGTCAGGGTAAACCCTGCAGGGGAAGTGTTATGTCAACCTCCACAGGCACAAGAGAGGGTGAGACCAGGAGAAAGAATGCAAAAAAGGAGAAAGGTGTGCAAGCTAGAGAAAGAAAAGTAAGGAATGCATGGGACAAAAAAACTGTTTATTTTTTTTCAGATTGCCTTACTTTGTGTTGGTATGATAACTTGTATAACCTAGAGGCCTACTGCTGTAATATAATCTTACAGGCATCCACCCACACACCCACACACACTAGTATATAAACACACTCTCTGTAAGCAGTGGAAGAACTGGGGAAAGCCCTGCAGTTTATTGGGTCATTGTAGATTCCTTGGTGGATGAAATATGCTTTAATTTGCGGAGCGCTGGAGGGGCAGTTGATAGGAAACCTCTGTTTCCTCTGCAGAGAGCGAGAGAAGGGTGAGGGAGGGAGAAGGGAGAGGAGGAGGGGAGAGAAACAAGCAGGAAAGAAAGACTGTGAAGGAGAAAGGGGTTTTGAGAAGGAGAAGTGATGATAGGAGAGTGGTTTGAAAGCAAATGTAGAATTTATTTTTCAAATCCAAATAATCATTGTTAACTGAGTTTAACCCATAAACTGTTTAAGAAAGATGGATGTAGCTACAGTGATGTCACCCGTTGGTTTCTTGAGAAAGTGAAGCCAGGGAATTTGCCACTTCCTGGTTGCCATCTTGATAATTTGGAGCCAGAAGAGACCATATTTGGAAAAGAAGGCAGACCTGGAGACCAGCGAGAGCCCGAGGACACTCTGTCCACCCACCTTTATGCCTGTGTCTTTACGCACTCTTGTCTTGTTACTGTAAAGTATTCACATTTCACTGTAAGCCGTGCAATAATTTAATTTATCCATTTATTCCATTCTTTTACACGTCTTTCCAGATCAAAATGATTAAATAATTTGAAGTTGTGCAATAAGGATGTGCAATAAAGGTATTAATGAAGCTCTTCTCCTGAATGTGTTGATGTCTTTACGCTGCATATCTGCTATAAATTTTAATAATAGCAACATGTACTCTGGATTGTAATTATACAACAACAGCAGGGATGAAGTTAAAGGCGAAAATGCAATCTTTGAATTCTAAGACCAGAGAATATTAAACTGCTGAAAGAGTTGCTCTGTCCTTCCATCAGAGGAAGATGAACTGGAAGTAGTTAACTAAGGTTTTTTTTTTTTTTTTGTCCAGCACGTCCTTACTGCAATTTCAATTTTATATTTAACCATTGTGTCAGTCACTACTTTTGTGGGTGTTTAATCTTCCAATCTACATTGCAGCATGTAAGTATTACAGCATGTGAATCGGTTTAACCTCTATGTCAAAAATTATATATTCAGTTTTCTGTATCCTATATAATAAACATGTAAGTGGACTCATACACCTCAATATTCAATTGAGGTGTATGAGTCTGAATGTAATCTGAATTTAAAAGATGAAGACACCTTGAAATGGAACAAATGCAACATCATCATCATCCTCTCAAAAGTATGTAATTGAGTTCCAAGTAGCACCATTTTTGTATGCATCTGTAATATTAAAGGCAAGGGACGCACAAAGGAGTAACTCAAGAAAATCCTTCACAGACATTTGTCCACAGCAGGTTAAGGCTAAACTCCCTGACCCACTGATGCATCTGTTTTCATGGTCAGTTGTTTGGCAAATCACTGTGCAAACACCAAGAAAATGTTGCTGTCACTTCAGGTGAACTTTTTTCGCCCTCTCCCTTTTTTGTGTCACTTGTTAGTCCTGCATTGCCTGGAATTACAAAATGCCTCACCAAGCAATTAATTCACATAAAGTAAACAGAGACAAAGTTCATTGAATTTGTTTGATCTTCATGGTTAAACTCACATCTAAGACAGAGCCCACATCACAGACTTATTTTCATGATTTCAATGTTCACTGACAATCCCCAGAAAACCCCTCAAGCCAATAATGGGTTTGTGTTGGAGGTTCAAGTGCTATTTTATTTCGATCGCAGGAGGGCTGCATGGGTAGATCATTCTACAGCGCAGAATTGTCCGGCTGCACCTCATTGTCATTCTGCTATAGGGGAAAAAACATTTTGGCTTGTTTGTATTTCTTTAAATCAATTATAACAACACTGGGTGGAGCTACAGCGAGAAATGCTCATTAAATAGTGCCAGGTGCTTTGGTGGGATATTTGCATCCAAAGAGGTGAGTGCTGTGATTGCAATGGTAAGTCAACTTACTACAAGATCCAAACCCTGAGCAAAACTTGAAACTTCCATGCTGTCTGGAGTTTGTTATTGCTGTTTCCTGTAATAGGATGGCACTGAGTTTCATTTCCCTCAAAATATTAAGCTGTAGGCTACATAAACTGATCACGAACCATGAATTGTTTTCACTTTACTTACAGGTTGTGTCAATGCTACATATTTATAAATTTACTATTTTGTCAGAACATTAGTAGATTTATGATCTTGATCTTGATGTAAAGGGATATTTAAATTAAAATGCAAAACACTAAGAGGCACTAAAAGTTATAAACTGACAACCAAACCACTACAGCAAGTTTGATCAAAGTCTGCAGGCAGTAGGAATAATTTCCACAGGCAACAAGCACTGAGCCTTCCATGACTCTGCATGAGAGTAATCTGGCCAGCCCCGAAGCCTTCAAATGGTCTCTTCAGTATTTTTCGGAGCACAGGCTGCAGTTTGTCAGGAGACAGAAAGTCTGCATGAGAGCTGGAGCCGAGGCAAGTGGAGTATATAGGTTTGTAGTAATGAACAGTCTCGGCAGCGAACCCATACAGCGACAATAAGCCCCAAGGGGAAAAACGTATCAGTCAGTTACCACCTGCACTGCTTGGAGCTAAACTTTGTCATGAAGTCAAGTTGGACTCGTCTTAAAACTTATTTGAGGTCTGTTCCATTTGAGCAAAAATTGTAACGACATCTCAAACACAAGTGGTGGCGGAGTTTCCATGCAAGATGCTCGCTTGCCATCAGGAAGCTGCAGGACACTTCGGCATGTGGACAGACAGAGCAGGCGATTGAACCACCAACTCTGCAGTTGGTTGAAAATCCACTCTATTGGGGGCGCCCCGATAGCCTAATGGTTATGTTGCGTGACCCACATGCAGAGGCGTAGCGGCTGTCCTGGGTTCGATTCCGATCTCGGGCATTTACCGCATGTCCTTCCCCACTCTCTCCCATTTCCGACTCTATCCACTGTCCTGCCCAAAAAAAAGAAAATCCACTCTATTCACCAAGACAAACGTTGTTCCAATCTTTCACTTAGAGAAAGACAGTTGTGTAATTATTTTGTGAGGGTATATTACACCCTTTAAAACCTGCTTTGTCAATATTGTGGCTGGTAATTGTAATGCCAATAAAGCAACAGTTGACATTTATTTTGAAATTTAGCAATCAGATGTGTTTTGACTGGGTCGATGGTAAAATTGAGAAAAATGAACAGGAGGAGGAAGAGAATAACAAAGAAATTATTATGAAGGAAGTGAAATGAGAAAGTGGGGGTGATTATTACATGGTGAGGAAGAGGACCAAAGTGAAGAGGAGAGAATATGGGTGGGCTGAAAGAATGGTGAAGTCAGGGTAAATTAGAGACAGCTTAGCAGGGGGTGAAGGAGGTAAAGGGAGGGTGGGTCAGGGGGAGAGGCAGGCTGAAGAAGAGAAGGAAGAGAGAGAGAGAAAAGGGGAACAGGAGAATCTCAAGCGCCGCACTCCTCGCCCGTTGTCATGGTAACAGCAGCGAGGCAAGACGAGCAGCAGACAGGCAGCTTTGCTCTTTCTTGATCTCAGCCTCTCTTTATGTCTCTCACCCAGAGATTAGTGGACAGCTGATCTCAGTCCCTGGTTGCATCTGTCTTCTTCTTCCTCCAGATGAAAATGGATTGACAGCAAGGAGACCACTGGCTACTTCACACATGGACACCTTCGGCAGCGTGTGTGTGTGTGTTTGTGTGTGTGTTTGTGTGTGTGTTTGTGTGTGTGTGTGTGTGTGTGTGTGTGTGTGTGTGTGTGTGTGTGTAATGTACTCAGTTTTTATTTCACAACACCACTGCAGACATATAGGCTGCAACAACTACAAGCTCCCATCCGCTTCCTTTGTACGAGGATTGAAATATTTTGGCATTTATTTGTTTATCTCAGTCTCTGTTTCCGTAAATATCCCTTAATAAGGTTCCCTTTGAATTATCAGGGCATGTGAGCAATTTCCATGCTTTTGCAGAGAACTGGGGGAGGGTGTAGGTGGTAAGAATGCGTTTATGGTCTCTCTTCTGTGAGGGCAATAAAACAAGTGACGTTCCCCCAACTATCTCTGCAGCAAAGCCTCGCAACACAGGCGAGCAAATCTCCCAGGCTCCCAAATGAAAGCACTGATCAGCATGTGGAGGGCAACGCCAAAAAATAAAAAGGGGGGGGAGAGATCGCGTAAAGGTACGGCCGACTTGGTTAAATAATGCGTCTGAGAGGATGACTTTTGCCACCATTTTGAAAAATCTAATCAATTGTGCGACTGTCCAGCCAAAAGAAAATTAAAATTCCTCCACAGGCCAACTGTGGCCGGAGAGCGGCTCAGGTACAGTCTATTCAACTCATATAACAATCAAATGCACTCTTCAGGTGATTGATTTTTTTTTTCCAAAACTGTAAAAATGCACCGTGTTAAAATGCTTATGCAGATGTTCCAGTCTTTCTTTTTTTCCTGATAATACTTCGACATTCCTCTGACACACACACAGAGGAAACGAGAACCGATAATTATCTCAGCAGCAAATGATGGGTTTGGATATTACTTACTTTGGAGGTGTTTTTGCGCAAATCTAGCCAAACTTAAACTCCCTTCTGAGCGACATGTGCTGCCTACTAAATGTAGCATTTGTCATATTATAGAAGCCAGCGTCTCCCAGTCTCAGTTTTCTGTCTTCAATATAATTAAATCACTTTTTAAAAGCTTGACGTATTTTATTCCAGCAGCATTTTATCCTCCAAAAAAGCGTTTTAAAGCTAAATGGAATTTTAAACTATATGCATGCACTTGGAACGATAATTCACATTATCTTGGCGTTTCGCAACAAGCCATAATAGATACCAATATAATAATCAATGGCGCTATTGAACATGTCTGTTCAAACGCAGTCGCTGTGCGCTGCAGCAGCCTATTGGTTCGCCACCTCATTGATTTCTTCAATAGAGTGAATACGTGCAGCCTAAACGTGCAACACTGTTTGGTCTGTTGTTTGGGATCCTGAATGGACCATAAAAGAGACAAGAACAAAGAGAAGGAAGTAGCTGGTGCTATAAAAGTTTCCCCTTCGTGGCCATATGTGACATCCGCGTCGCACAGATTTGGGGCAAATAAAAGCGCAAAAGTTGGAGCCTGTAAAGTCCCAATATTGCCGCCCTGGGACTGTTTTTTTCCTCTTAAGTAACGAATCAGTTGATTAAGAGGAACAACAAACACATGGTTCAGGAGGAGAGTCCAAAATTCTTTGAAATAATTCGCACCCTCAGTGCAATTTAATGTCACTCAGAGGAGATTATGTTACTCAAAACTACATTTTGGAAATATAATAAGTTTACCTACAACATTAAATTTGAATTACACTATAAATGAAAGGCGAAATGTGATAAATTTGGTGTTTGCTTACTTTCTTCATTTGTCATGCTCACGATGTCAGAAGCAGCATGTGTGTCGGATTTGTGGAAGCTTTTTGTTTCATTAGAACAATTCCTGTTGTCGTCGCCAAGCAGTCGGCAGATTATAATTTACTCCTCACAACAAAGTGCTTCAAATTAATACAACTTTTAATAGCTTTTGCTAAATTAAAATATAATCTAATTATCTGTGGGTTCAAAACACGGGATTTACCCCTTTTTTTCTCTCCCTGTTGTTGTTCACACGCACACGAGAAACACGCCGCTCCATAAAGTTTAGGTGGTAAATAAAGGCTGAACAGTGGAGCCAATGTGTGGACTGGAGAGGCAGGAATGCAGCGGAGGTTTGTGTCAGTGTGCAGAATTAGAAAGGTCATTCTTTCCCCCGTGTTTTAGTGTTTTATTGCAGCCCGTGAGGCAAATCACATGCACGGCTTTTGATGCACGCACAGGAGAAGGAGCCGTTTGGTTTCCACGATTTGGAAAAAAGTGACATTATGACCACCCATGAGTGGAAACACCAGGAAGGTCTGAGAAGAAAATAATAAATTATTTATAAAAGGCTGGTAAGAACCAAGGAAATTAATAATTAGGATTAATAATTTATTAATGGTTGGTATATGCTCTTAATTTGTAGGAATCCACGGTGATGCGCAATGAGGGCGCAGCAACCTAACTTATTATTATTATTATTATTATTATTATTATTATTATTATTATTATTATTCTATGCTGTGTTGGGTTTAAATTTACGCCTCACTTCTCATGCTGAAGGCCCAAACTTTACCAGCCTGCTCCCCTGCAACACAACAAGGGCCCATCCACGAACCCACAGCTTCTCCCCTGCTTGCTTGCAGATTGCGTTCAACATCCAGCATCACAGCATTACTCAGTATTAGTTATATGGGGACCTTTAAAAAATTTCTACATTATCAGCCATGATTAAAAACACAGCGAAGGGAGGCAAAGTCTGGTCAGCCCCTTATGCTTTTTCCTCTCCCCCGCTTCTAACCTTACTAATAAGGAGTAATTCACATACTAACAATGTAAAGCCCTCTATAAGCACTTTACCATCGCTGGCAAGCCCAATTAATGTCCGGAAGTGTTCGACTTTATGCTCGTTAAGCACTCAGGAAGCTGTTGCCCAATGAGCGCATGTTGATCCACACATCATAAATTATGACCATTAGTAGGCAAAATTTTTTGCCCTGTCGGGATTTGTAAGTGAGGTTCTAAATGTGGTGATGCGGACAGATTCATGACTTCATGGAGTTTTATGCGAGCCTATCTCTGGTTTTAAAAACACTGCAGGGCAAAACAATAGACTGTGGTTTTCCCCTCTTATTTTAAACCAAGATTTACCTAACAGCCCAAATGGCATATATTAAATGGACTCTCTTTTTTTTCTTTCTCTCTCTTTCTCTCTGCAGGCACAGTGTTGGGCAGCAGCGGACACGATCCATTGCAACAGCAATGTTTCATAAGGGAAAAGCAAACAACGTGCGTAACAGTAGGTTATAAGACTTTAAAGGCTTCCACAACGAGGCTTTGCCAATAATTGTATTTTACAAGATTGAAACGCGGGACTGCTGAGCTGCAGCAGGAGACAGAAACACATGAAACCCCCTTTTGATTACACAAAACTACAATTTTTTTTGTCTCTGCACAGACAATAATAAAACACACACAGGGGGGAGATTTCACCGAGAAGAGCTGTGATAAAAAATAAACGCTTTCAACTTGTAATGCGCAGACACACACACACACACACACACACACACACACACACACACACACACACACACACACACACACACACACACTGTGCTGTGGAGCTGTGAAACCACAGCACAATGACCCCCAGCTGTTAGTATGCAGAAAGCTGTTATCAGAGTGACAAAACAAAGTACTGACTCCATATGCATGTGGCTCAAGGACCCTCCTCCATCTCGCAGGGTTTTTTTTTATGTGCGCCACTCAATCACTTTTACTTGCCTGGTGTGAAGAATGAATAGAGATATAAGTAGATCAAATGCTCTGCATGCGAAAATTCAGTCTTGATTATGTTGTTTACCAACATGCCGCGCAGTAGCCTTGAGCGCGCACCGATGCTGTTTATAAATGCGAAGCAGCAGCGGGCCATTCAGCAGCGACAGAGGTCCAACATAATGGTCTGAAGTGCTAGGTGATTTATTGAGAACTGTGTGGTGTGTTCAGCCTTCTCCTGTACTTCCAAACTTGCTTTTCCAATCTCCATCTCATTATCACTGTGCCCGACGCTCAATCAACAACTCACTACGTCTCCGCTGCAATAAATTTACTTGAGAGAGTCAGTCGGAGTTGGCTCAGTGTTTGGCCCAGTCCCACACTTAATAAATCTCTAATTTATAGCACATGGCCACATCGAGTTTGTCTGAAAAGCTGAATGTGAAGTTCAATGATGCAAATTAACTTTACATGTATGTGTTTATCTTTGTCCTGGTGTCTGTGAAAGAGAGAGAGAGGGAGAGAGAGAGAGAGAGAGGGAGAAATATTGTGCACTCCATCTCACATACCTAAATTGAAACTATGTGTATCATCACTAAGAAGCGCAGCTACTAAAACACTCTGGCCTGGAAATATCACGATCTGTCACAGTAGAAAGATGATGCTGTTGACCCACAGCGTGTATTAAATCTATTGCAATGAGGTCATGTCTCATTTTCAAATCTGTATCTGTCCAACTCTGATGGTGTAATTTATCTTTCCAACCTTTCGCCCAAGAGAGGAAAACAACAAATTGAAAAGTTGAATTTCACCCATCATGCTAAACTTGTCACTGTATCAACATGCGTGCTTGTACTTTTAGGAGTCCCGCTGAAGCCGAGGAAGGAGCTGGTGTTCTTGGAGCAGCCGTCGGGTCAGCTGGAGATCCGCTGGTCCTCCAAGTTCAACATCTCCGTTGAGCCCGTCCTCTATGTGGTGCAGCGCCGATGGAATTACGGCATCCATCCCAGCGAGGATGATGCCACAGAGTGGGAGACGGTGGCGCAGGTAGGAAACTACACACCACACATGCAAAATAATAGATCAGTAAGATCATTTACAAAGTTTTTTTCCCCCATCAAACTTGCTGTGTGAGTGATTCTTCTGATCAGAGTTTTCTAAGAAGGGAGGAAAAAAATTAGGGGGGGTTGAAATTAAAGCTCCATGTGTCCCAGCATGCAAACCGCTGCAGCTGTGGAACTGCCGCGCTGTGCTGACAGACTGTCGCACACGGTTGCACATTCCTCACAGTCACAGTGTCTTTGAAAGTTTGGCAAAGAGAAAACACGCAGATGACTGATGTGGCAGCAAACTCACATGGGGCTGTGACCCTGCGTAAACCCTGACCCCTGTGGTTTGCTCTCCCCCCCCCCCATCTGTCCCTCAGACTGCAGAGGAGCGCATCCAACTGGCTGACATCAGAGCCAGCAGATGGTACCAGTTCAGAGTTGCAGCAGTCAATGTCCACGGGACCCGCGGCTTCACTGCGCCCAGCAAACACTTCCGCTCCTCCAGAGGTCGGTGTGTGTGTATGTATGTGTGCGTGTGCGTGTGTGTGTGTGGCCTTGCTTTGTGCGTAAGTTCCTGTTTGACACTCACTGCCCTCCATTTGTTATGGTTAAGACCTTGGAACAGGTGGAACCTTTGGGAAAGGCTTTAAAGACCTGATTTGACTTCTTATACGGCCATACAAAGCAAGCAAGCTTAAGTGGTGAATGTCCTATTTGCATGTCGGCCGAGCTTGTTTTGCATGTCATTACTTTATTATACATTATGCACCTCTTTAGACGACTAAAAAAAAAGCACACTTTTAGTGAGAACTCAAGTTTTGTTTTTGTTTGATCACTCCTAAGCTGATTAACTCCATGTCTCCATTAAACAGCAGCAAATTGATTATGACTGAAATATGACTGGTTAAGCCAAACACGCATTTGTTGCTTTTGACAGCTTACATGTGTTTATTCAAAACTGCATTTGGGCATTAAACCATCGAATTCTTTCATGTGCCTCGTTAACCTGAATTGTAAATAAGTGTATCCCCTCCGCAGTTTCCACACATTTACCCAGCAAGCGAAATAAAAGTCATGTCGATGCCAAGTAGACTGCGAGTAATGAGGAGGGACTGGGTGCGCAGAGCATTTCTTTTCTGTGTTGCAATACGATCTTCATTTATGTCTTCAAAGGAGGGGTTTCCCCTTTTTGCAGTCATAAAAAATGTAATAAGTCTGAATTAGTCAGGATATAGCAGGTTTCAAATGAATGCAAGTGTTGTCTTGCTTCCAGAGAGAGTGACGTAACCGAGGCACATTTCAGATCTTTGCCACAGATTAGTGAACGAGCTCCGATGGCATCCAGTGTTACTGCTTCACTCTCCTTTACTGTACTTCCTAAAAAGCAACGCTGTGTTGCAGATGGCATCTGTTAAAGTTAATGGACAGTTGTTTTTGTGGTTCCCACGGATTACAGGTTTGAGAATATAATATTGTGTCGAGATTGCATCTGATTCAGATCAGATACTGTGTGTTTGTTTGACATGTAGACTCGAAGCCATGTGCCCACCACTTGCGCTTTGGGTTCAGTGACTGTAAATGTATATGACGTGAAATGTATACATACATAAAGGTGCTCACTGGTGGAGTGCCAGCAGATATCCTATGTACTTGCCATGTTCTGACAAATGCCAGAACTGAACCAAACACAAAAAGTATTAGCATGTTTGGTGCTGTGTTGACCTGTCCTGTCAAGCCTTCGTCATACATTTACCCTCCAGAGAATTGTGTGTGGCTGTCAGACCGAGCCAGGCACCAGGTGGGAAAAGGATTCAGCTGCAGGGAGGGAAATGATCTCCAATCAGTGCCAGAACGTTGATAGATTGATGAGAGCTGTCATGGATTTGATGAACTCCTGGTCGTTCTGTCATGCCATTGCTATTTATACAGCACGGCCATATCATCTGAATGCAATTTTGCACTACTATACTTTGTTAGGGCAATTTGTAAGAACTGACTGCTTATTTATCTTGCACAGGCAACATCAGCTGCTACGGGGAACTGATGTGTCCAATTGTGTTTTTGGGCCGGATTAAATGTGTTTCAGGTGGGAGAGGGCAGGGGGAGATGAGAGCCAACTGGGCTATGGCGTGAATCATTTTCTCATTACAGCACCGTTCCCTCTGCTCCGGCGTCTGGCATGTGGCCCTGCCTGTCCTCCTGCACCGGGCTGACATCAGCAGCCAGCAGTAGGCTGGGTCACAGCACATATGGATGGGTTCAGAACCATCTTTACTCTGGACACACACACATTAGCTTGAGATGTGGAATGTTGAGTGTGGAGCCAAAGTGAGCAGCATGTGTTTGTTAACCCCTGACCTGCATTCTCGGTCCTGCCCAACGCTGTCATAGACATGACATGACACCTGTCATAACATCTCATGGCAGATTGTCAGTGGAGGACTAATTACTTTACACAGTGTCATACTTGTCCCCCTCCTCAGCTGGAGTACAGACTGCATTAGTGAAAATTGTCTTTTAGCCTGTAAAACATTCTCCCGTAAATTAAACTAGCAAGGAAACTGAAGATTTGTCACATACAGGAATCAGAGGCCTTCTTTGTCTTTCTCCCTAAATGTTCACAGATGCATTAAAGTCTGTTACCACTGATGGTGTTGTTTCTTGTTGTTGCTATGTCTTCAGATCCATCTGCCCCTCCCAGCCCAACCAGCCTGCGTGTCACCAACGTGACGCTGGGCGATGAAGGCCTGGTGACAGCCCGTCTAAACTGGACCCTGCCAGAGGAGCCCGATATCCCAATACATCACTACAAAGTGTTCTGGAGCTGGACTGTGCCCACCAAGTCCATGGTGCCATCCAAGAAGAAAAGGAGAAAGACCACCAATGGGGTAATCTTCTCAATCTGTCTTAGTGATGTGCTCGCTTTCTTTCCCCTTCTTTGTCCTCTTTCTAAGACTGCGAGTTCTCTTCCAAGAACATTTCAGCATCTTTTCCTCAACACATCTCTACAAATACCCATGCAGGCCTGCAGCGGGAAAAAAAGAACAATTAACATGGAGTAGGAGTTGCATTTATTTATACGTACTCGCAGGGCTATCAGTAACACATGGATGGATACAATACGTACTCATTGTTTTACTTCCTTATGCTGATGAGAGAACCCTTAAACACAGCTAAGATTTGAAGGAAAGCACATTAAGTATGATGAATAGCCCTGTGTGTAGTGATAAATCATGATTTCAAGGTGTGGGTGTCTTAAATATCTCAATTTGTATTGTTTGCTTTTTTCAGTTGCTGTTTAAAGCTTGTGTTCCTTTTCCCCCCTGCTCAGTGTTTGATTGTGTAATTCAGGAGTCTCTCAAAAGGTGTATGGGTTTGTTTTGTTCTATTTTTACCACAGATTTTAGCAGCTGCCACATCCAGTGTATTGTAACCATACACACAATTTCTCACCTGGAATCTTTTATCACTGTTGCTAAAACATCCAAGAAACATTCTCTAATAATGGCATAAATATAATGTCTAAACAAGGTACCACTGATTCCTTTCATTAATGCCCTTGTTATTCCTTGGAACAATTTAGATTGCGTACTGGAACATTCTCAACCATTTGCGTGAGCCAGAAAGAAGAGGTTTTATGGCTCTTTCTCTGGGATGTTGAAGACAAAGGCTCTATTTATGATCACAACGAAGAAAGATGTAATTTGGTTACAAATGCTTAAACAAACAGGCAACCTAAGAGCTTACAATGTTATACAAGTCATAAACCAACAGACTAATAATCTTTTTTTTGTGGTTCAACATTAAAATTACAGTACTGGACTGCTGCAAATTGAAGCAGTGAATCCTTAACCATGTAGAAACTGGACCGACCTTGTAGATAAATCATCGACTGTCCTCAAAAATCACAGGCTTGTATGTGAAACTGAATAAATTTGAAAGTGTTGTGAGCCGTTTGCAAAATATATCAAGTGACGCGACCCAATATCACACGCATGTGACTCAGTATCTGAGAAGAGCATTTCATTAGACGCTCGAGCAGAAAGACAGATTGTCTAGACAGTCCGCACACTCCTCTATATAGTCTTCTCCTGAATTAGTTTTTGAAATGCGTAGCAGATGTGGCACCGAGCAGATAGAGGTGGGAGACACCAGACACCTATTGACACATGTACTACTGGTTTCCACTTTGGCACCTCGGGGCTTTGAAAGCAGCCTGCTGGTAGAGGAATGTCAAAACATGCACAGTCAATAACAAGAACTCATCAAGTTCACGCTGATGGTGGAATGCTGGAAGTCAAACACAGTGAAGAAGCCCTGGGAGGCTCTGATAACATGGCTCTCTCACAAGGCCCCGAAGGCTATCTCCTCACCACAAACCCTTCCTCGGCTCCACATGTGTTCTTAATAAGCAGGGCTTTCCCACAGGCCTGCGTTGGCTTGGGCTGAGCTGGAGCTGGAGCTGTGACTGGTGCAGTGACAGGGCCTTGAGTGGAGGCTCAAGTGACAGTGCGGTAACTTACAAATGCCAACATCCAAGTTTTTTTTTCTTTTCTGTTGCCACAGGCTCAGAGTTGGGTGGATCTGGAGGGACTGCAACAAAACAGCAGCTACACTGTGGAGTTGCAGGCCGTCACATACTGGGGACAGGTGCGACTGAAGAGCTCCAAGGCCTCCCTCCACTTCAGCACCACCCAGAATAATGACTCAGGTAAACATCAATGACAGTGGTCTATTCTTCGCTCAGCTGTCCAACTTATAATGCTTTATAGCCTTTCTATATATAAGTATGACTGGATGGCAGTGTTGGTGGGTCCATGAAATCTTGGAACATACATTCATAGTTCACAGCATGTTAATCCTAATGACTTTGGTGGCCTTAGCCCTCTATACCCCAAAACCAGCTGGTGGGTTTGAAAGGCAGGTTATTTTTAATAAATCACTAAAATTACATTATTTATTAGAGCCAGAAAGTCTCACATGAGGTCAGATTTTCAACCTCCAGGCAGTCCTTGAAGTAATCAGGTGTGACGTGCCATTCCGTCGGGAAAATAACCAAATCTAAGTTTTTAAATTGTGTTATTTTGTCAGAATCGATTTATTCTGCCTGTCTCATTCACAACTTTGCCAGAAATAAATCTAACCAGATTCTGTGAAAAACTAAATATTTTCCTCTCCTCCGCACAACGGAGAAGCCTTTAGTGACTCAGCTCTGATCAGCTTTCACACGACAAAAATTGGGGTCTTTTCAGCTGAACTGCAGGCTGTGTTTACCCAGAGCAGATAGAAGACAAATATGAAAATAAATAAAAATTTAAGTACTTAAATATCTATAGCATATCTGTAGATTTGCTATTTTTTTCCATTGGTAACACCCAGAAAAATGTCAGACTTGTTTATTCCAAGTGTTCTTAATTTTTGTAAAATAGATAATTAGAAGAAAAATTTCATTCGTTTTTTTTCTTTTTTATACTTTATTGCATTATAATTTTGTTATACTGTACAGAAGGAATTTTTGAATTCTCTTTACTTTGAGCCTGTGGAAGTGCAGGACTTTTACCACAGTGAGTGAAAATGTGACAGGAGCAAAAAAACAACAACATCATCACAATCTAGAAACTGCTTGGGGTTCAGAGGGTTAATTTTCCTCCACTGCCACTATAAGCTTGTCTGATTTTGGGAACTAAAACCCTGCCAAATTCATCAAACATCCTCATCTGTGCTTACTGTTTAATGCTTAACAGCACCTGTTAGCATTATTGCACTTGTTGGCAATATAACTGTGAATATGAGGGGATCCTGACATTAGCATTCAGATTAAAGTACCAGAGTGCCAAATTGTAGCCGCAGTATAGTATAGGTACTTTATATACAGTACCATGTCCATGTTTAGCCACATCAGCTTTGTATCTGTTAAACCTCCACATAGAAATTGAGGTCATATGTCGACCAAATAGACATGGTAGATACAATTTAGAGTCACATGCGGAGCCGTGCACTACCTGAAATCAAATCAAACCTGGATGGGGCTGCAACATTCTGATTGCAGATCCATATGGGATTGGCTGAACCGACCGAGCAGAATCCAATTTTCTTTTTGTTTGTGTGCATTTCATGAGAGTTGAATTTACCTAAATTACTGTGAGTCTTCAGGCAAACAATCTTCATGAGAATTGCAAAAGGCCGGAGTTGCCCATGCTGCACTGACAGCAAATCTGCATTCATTCGTAGCTCTTGGGTATTTAGAAAGCACAGACAGAGTCTCAGTGCTTTGAGTGTGTACATGCGAGGCTCTGGAGGGAATTGAACCTCCAACCTCGGTAGTGTTTGCACTGCGTGTAGACATCGAGTTACAGCACATTTATACATAAAGAATGTGTTGTTCGTGTTGTTTGCTCCTGCGATCTTGCAAAGAAATAACTGCGTGTTTCTGTTACCATGCTGGAGAGTTTGCCACAACACAGTCCCAGTCGTGTCTTAGCTACAGCAGCAAACATTCCTCCTTCTCTTCCCCAGCAAAGTCAGTACTCAAGTCAAAGAAGGAGGATATATCCCCTCTTGGTTCGACCCTGGCTAAACGCCCTTCTGGCCCTCTAGAAGTAGGCACGCCCTTCTACCAGGATGGCCAGCTGCAGGTCCGTGTCTACTGGAAGAACCGAGGAGGTGAGTACTCTACTGTACTGATTTATAGCTTTGTTAGAATCTAATTAGCACTCCATTATGCCCATCAATCACTGTGACTCATGTACACCATAATAAAATGCTATGACTGATTCTCACATACTCAAACAATGGAGGATTCCTTTTTATAAATGTGGTATCACTGTGAATGAAACAATGTGTCTTTGTGAGAGCCGAGTAATGTGAGTGCCTGGCAAAGCGGCGTAAACCTGCACGTGGACTGGTAGAGCGGAGCCACCGTTTACTGAAGAACAATAAACACACAGAGCCGGAGCCGTGCGATGGGATTTATTGACAGCTGTATTTAATACATCCTCGCCTTCGCATTAGCGTCGAAGCGGCCCATTTTGTTTTACAAGGCCTGATGTCATAGGGAGCAGACATGCTGGTGGCTCGCAGCGCTGCAAGGGGTTAAAGCCTATAGGAATGCCTGTCCCAGCGGCGTCCATTCCCCAAACCTTCTGTTAATACCAGAGTGAAAATATGGAAACCTTGAAAGCCATGCTCTCAGGGTAACCTGTCAAGTCCCATTCACTGGTCTATGTTATGTTACTAATATATGTCATCGCCCAAGCCAAACTCCACATCTTAGAGTCAAGAATGCAAACCCTGGCTGAAGGAGAGGCCTGGTGAGACACCAACTGCTGAATCAGAGTAAGAGAGCGCGAGGGGAGGGAGTTGGCCCAGAGCTGTTAGCAAGGTTGGCCTGGACTCAGAGAGCTGAGTGATGCTGACGGGGATCAAGCATGGCTAGGGAATCACAGTGCTGCAGAACAGAGTTAATCCTGGTCCAGCTTCTTTCTCCGTCTCTTGTTTTGTGGTCACGGTCCGCAGTGTGTGTGTGTGTGTGTGTGTGTGTGTGCCACTGCCACTCATTAGTCTGAGTGATGACCCTGGCTCTGACTCTGACAATCAGGGTTCCACTACTGTAAACATACAGGCATACAGATGGCCTGGAGAGCCGGAGTCTCTGGACATCTGGTTTGTGTGACAGAGAAAAGGGACAGGTTAACTGAACCGTGATTAAACTCTCCCTCATTGTCTCCGTGATCCAGAGCAGCCTGTCCTCTGGGTTGTCTCCAGCAGACGAAATAGAACCATACTGTACACCGGCTCAGATAGTATATCGCTGTCTGCCTTAACGCCCAGACAGTGGACGGCATTTCGCCGGTGGCCGGACTTCTGAGGCTTCCAGTCGGGGATTTATCGAACGCTGCTGAGGTTCTGTTCTCTACCTGATTTCCATGTCCCATTCCTTGTTTTACATACCACTTCCCCTCTCCGTCAGACCCGGCTAAGCATATCTTGTTTATTTTTTTTCCCCCGATTTCCCGGTTCCCTGTAATTCCTCTCTTCTGCTTCCAAAGAGCTCAGGGGCTTCAAGTGCCAGATCTGTGTCTAAGCCTTCAAAGGACCCCTTTTATCTCCCCACTACAACCCAGGCCCCCGCCGAGGGGTGAACATAGCACAACTCAATTATTAATCGGAGAAGTATTTCACATATCCAAGCGACACACTTGAATGAATAATAAATCTTGTAACATAAGATGAGGGTGATGGGCAGATAAACACTGCTGATGAGTTTATGAGGAGCTACTGTACAGTGATGAACTGAATCTTGCTGAAAGATGAGAGAGCTGGTGAGTCCCAACATGACCAAGGCTGCTGCGCCACTCGTGCAAATCCTTAAAGTTGAAGCAGGGATGTTTGGTCCACGAGATAAGCCTTCAGCGGACGAAAAGAAAGGTTTAGGAAACAGGGAAATTATAATCGATAAGTTAAAGCAAAGATTAACAAGGAAGTGCTTTCAACACTCTCTTTTCATTTTCAGAGACGTTATCTTGTGCACCAAAAATGGAAATAGTGATATCAGATCCCAGATAGGGAATGTTGTAATCTGTGAGATAGCCATCAGTTAATCATTCCAGCCTGTCACATCGTCTTTTGATATCAGATTAACGCTTGGCGGCTGCAGTGCAGTTTAAGGTATTGAGATTCCACTTCATGTCAGAAGAAGAGGGACACAAGTGTTAAGCGGACGTGTAGTTGTTGCTATTGTTTCCACACAGCTTTGTTTGGTGTCTGTAATACACGGACTATATCTCCCTGGTATTCAACACATAGGAATTAAATTCTTTAGGGAGTCATGGGAGGGAAGATAATTTAGTTTTTTATCATCCAGTTTTATGGAATATGTACATGAAGTGTTACTGCAACAAAAACAGGATCAATAATGCATTAAGAGGAATAGGTGTCCTGCATGTGTATAGCTGATTTTGTGGAATATTTTGTTCAAAGACGTATTGTTCAACTTTGCACACACACTGTAAATACTGTGATTTACTTATTTATGGATGTTTATGTCTATATTTGGATTATTATTCTTTTACCTTATTTTTAGTACTTTTTTGTTGTTGTTGTTTTTGTTATTTTTGTACATAGAGAACAAAGCTACACCGGAGTCATATTCCTTGTTTGTGTGTACAAACTTGGCAAATAAAGCTGATTCTGATTCTGATTCTGATTATCACACACAGCTAGCATGTGTTAAACTCGCTAAATGAGTTTCTTTATAATTATACACACATTTTTGACTGTCAACATAGTCAAGCTGCTGAATAACCTGTTAGCTTATTTGTTTTTCCTACTTCCTGGCTTTGCACGCAGTGCGGTCTCTCTGAAATCCACTGTAGAGATTAAAACATTTTCAAGGTACACAAAGCAAATTCCAGACTAGAAAAAAATGGAAATAGTTTGACAAACACATTGGAGATTATGGAGTTTACCACATGAATAAATGGAGCTATGTGGAAACAAAAAAACAAGGTGCAACACTCCTTTTCTAGTATGCGAGAGTGTACTTGGAAGACTCTGTTCCATACATGTACAATAGGTCATATCTACGTATTCAGCACACTATTGTCTTTATTGCATAGTTGAATTTTGCACTGCACGTGGACATGTATAGAAGGGGCAAAATTGGGGAGATGACAAAATTACTACCCAGAAAGAATACCAGTCTTATTCTTTTTACACCACTACACTTATTTGACAGCTGTAGTGACATTATATTCGGTTTGCATCACATTTCATTTTGTCAACACAGTCACATTTTTATATATACGATATGTGGAATAAGAGCTCAGGCACTGAATGACCAAACTTCATTTAGATCCACCTCAAAACTGCTTTTCCAGTTGAACTACAGCCGCTTATTACCAGTTACATATCTGACTCCTTCAGTAGACTTCTCTTTTTGGGCTTAAATACATTATCACCTGTCATCCAAGATGCCTTTTCAGTTCAGTGCCTAGAAGATTATTTTACATATAATCTATGATGAACTTAGATGACCCACTGCTTCTAGAATGAATTTACCAACTTATATAAAGTAGTAAAACTACCTTCACTTTATCCTGTGATTAAGGTAAATGGGTCCCTCCATAGTGTAAGTTCTATAGATTTATGTTTTCATTTTGGGTTACCTGATTAACTCATTCTATTAGACAAGCTGGAACCAGTAGCTTGATATAACAACACACTTCAGTGGGTTGATCCACTAATTGATTATTGAATTTAAACTAAGCAGTTGCCCCTGTAATGGAGCATGTTTACATAAAAAAGCACAAGATCTGAATACTAAGTAGTTTCTCTGCTAAGTGACATTTGTTCTCATCCTTCCCTTGTCTCAGACCCCACTGTGAGTCGCTACCATGTCCAGTGGATGCCCGAGTACTGCAGCCACAACGAGACCCGAGGACCAGAGAAATCCGTCACGCAGGTTAGCCTCCAGACACACACAACTTCCAGCTGACGGTCCACAGAGCCACGACTCGATCAGCAGCTCCGTGCTATGCAAAGCACGTGCCTAACCTTTTGTCTGATGCTCAGAAAGGACAGCTCCGCTAAGGAAAACAACTCGACTGAGTGAACCCGAAGCCCTGTTGTGTTGGATCTGCGCTGGGCAAATCACTGGCTGTTGTTTTGAATATTATGAGTCAGTCGTGTGGTCAGGCATGTGGTGTGTTGGCCAATAAAACGCATTTACTTAAACAATGTTTCCCGGAATGGGGGTTCATTCACCTCCGACGGCCCCAGTCATGCTACTGCATGGGGCTTTGTTTTAGGATGCAGGAGTGTCTGTGTAGGAGACTTTTTTTCGGAGGAGGGGAGGTTAACTGTTTGGGCTCAGGCTGATACAGGATGGAAGAACGCCTGGCAATCAACACATTCTTTGGGCACCGGCACTCCGGTTGCTAGGAAATATACATCCATTTTCTATAGATCACCAGGAAGGATTCCAGGCTTGTGCTTTTATGTGAGCACTGCGCCTCATTCACTTTTGATCAAAGCTGTTTCATATCAGAGGGAATATACACACACCCTTTCCCAGGGGACTGCCTATTAATGTGGGCCCTCTTTATTACTGCAAGGTCTAAACCCACTAGTCAGCTGGATTTTTTTTTTATTCCTCTAAGAGAGATGAGGAAAGCATTTCTTTTTTTGTTGAGATCAATAGATGAATGAATAAAGTTTGTAATGAGTGTAAAGTGTGAGATACTGCACAGAATTCATTAACAGGGATTTACTTATTTATTTTCTGTTGCAAATTACACATGAATTCACTTTGGTAGCTGTTCTTCTTGTGCTTCTTATGCTACATTTGGAAGCTATGAAACAAACATTCACATTGCAGTTTTGAATGGGAGAATAGCGGTCTAACCCCGACCATGTGAGCGTTCAAAGTAGTCCTGAAATGTGGGGCATATTCCTGAGGCTTTGAGCGGGAATGTGATCTGCCCCGGTGCTGTGTATTTAATTATCTCTGAAGCTCCATGGGACCTGACCTGGGTGACATGTCAAAGTCATCATGGCTGAATAATGTGTTTCTCTGCTCAGGAGAACTACATCAACCTCCCGGGTCTGCTGTTCTCCTGCAAGTACAAAGTCACCGTTCACATGCTGAAGTCCAAGAGACGCTCCAAGGACGAGAGCACCACCTTCCTCACCCCGTCCTGCGCTACCATCCGCAGCAAGACTCACAAACACATCCCCTGCCCGGGGGAAGGAGGCGAGTATTCAGCCGTTTGACATGTAAAGGGCATTTTACAATCGATCTGCATTAGTGCAGACGGAGTAATTAGATACAGGAGCATATTATAATCATGATGTTGGACTAAAATCTATACAGAGTCAAAAGAATAGGTCAACATTTTAGAGGATATTCATGGCAAACGGCGTTGATTCCAGGAAATTTCTGCGTCTAGCTGAGAAGTAGTCCATCACAAAACTCCCATAAAACTGTAAAGTGTCATTTTTACACTTTAGTTTTTGTACAAATTATTTAAAAAAGGAGATTTAACATGTTAATTAGTACCATATGGTTCAAGAGAGGCTGTTTGGCAGATTCTGTTACATTTTTGACAGAGCTAGGAGAGCTGTTTCCCGTTGTTTGAAGCTTTAATAGTGGTATCAATATCCTCATCTAATACTCTGCAATGAAGCGAAAAAGCACATTTCCCCCCAAAATAAAACAATTTCCTCCAATAATATTAACACAACCTTTCTCCTAACAGCTCCGGGGCTTCCAAAAGTTTTGGCTAAACCAGAGAACCTGACGGCTTCCTTCTCCATTAACGAGGGAAACATCACCGGCAACTTTCTCTGGCGTGTGTCGCGGGTGGCTCCGAATCAGCGAATCACAGGCTTCCAGGTCACCTGGGCCGAGATCACCACCGAGAGCCGGCAAAACAGCCTGCCCAACAGCATCATCTCCCAGTCCCAGATCCTGCCTCCAGTAAGTCTGTTTGCAGTCAAACTGGATACTGGACTGAAATCCCTTGAAAGTCATACATACATACATAGGCCATTTTTCAGTGTTTTTATACACTGATCGGCCACAACATTATGACCACTGACAGGTGAAGTGAGTAACATTGATCATATTGGTACTATGTGGTGTTCTGCTGGAAAACCACATAGTACCAATATGATCAATGTTATTCAGTAACATTGATCATATTGGTACTATGTGGTGTTCTGCTGGAAAACCTTGGATTTTGCCATCCGTGTTGATGAGACTTAGACACCCAAATAAACATTGTCCCAGAACAAGCACACTCCGTCATGCAAATGGCAATCCCAAATGTCACTGGCCTACCCCCCGCAGGAAAATGCATCCCACCACATGGCAAAAACATCAAACAATCAGGAACATCTTGAGGAACATGACAATGGCCCAAGATGTTGCTTTGACCTCCAAACTTCCTAGACCCCATTCCCCAAAGGATCCACTGCCAACGTCCTGGTGCCAGACCCCATAGGACACCCTGAGAGGTCCTCTTGTCCATGTCCAATGGTTCAGAGCATTTTTGACCACATAAGGGGGACCAACACAATATTAGGCAGGTGGTCATAATGTTGTGCTTGATCGATGTATAT
>OMNN01048878.1:3379-14322 GCA_900302755.1 Chromis chromis
ATTTCCTGTGGGCAGGTCAGCTTAAACCTGCATTAGCCACATTTATCGATTAAACTAATTTTAAGACTGAAATATCAGGATCAAAGTGTGTGAAGTGTGTTTTTAAAGTTCAGTATCTAACTCAAGAATTACCTGCAGCAGCCACTAACTTCTTTCAACTTGGGAGGTACTTTTAGCATTAAAGATTTGGGAATCAGCTTGCAAAAAAACTGAATATATATGATCAGATTACAGTGGAACTAGTATTTTCTTCATTGCATGTAAAAATCAACCTTTCTTTAACCCTCATTATACACAGGCACACACAAACAATTCTCCATTGGCCTACAGTGCTCTATAATACAGCAGGAAGCAATTTAACAAATAAAGCCTGTATTTGCTTCATAGGCCAAAGGGATCAAAATTAGCAGTTATAATGGGTTTCAATGAGGGTTAAAATCAGAGCAACGCTGAGGAAGAGGTTTCTTTCTCGAAATAGCCGAGTAACAGAAGATGTTTATCCAGAAAAAATAACAGAAAACTGACAAAAATATCAAAAACACAAATTAGTAAACTAATCAAACCATTATTAATTAAATAGAGCAAGCATACTTTGGTGAACATTTAGGAAACAAACTAAGAAAGCATCTTTTACTTTGTGGTTGTTTCTGTTTTTGCAGCTAATTTCTGTGTTTAGTTGTGTTTTCTCCTGTAACTACATTTTTCCTGAGAGCTGCACATGCCAAAAGATGTTTTAGATGTTTTTGACTTACCTGGGGATGCTGTCAGGTCTGAACAGCAGTGATCTGCTTTGCTATGCCATTCATTTCTTTACACCATTAATTTCTTTACACCATCATAAAGCAGAAAAAATGACAAAGTAACACCCCAGACAACAACTTCAAAAGCTTCTTTATTTTAGAGAATCATGTCGTACTGATGTCATGGTGGATTTCCTCGGATGGAGAGGGCAGAAAGCAAGACGCATCATTTCGCGGTTACACTTAACAGCAGCAGTTATTGGCCAAAAATACCAATTACAGAAGGGTCTGCATGAAAAAAGGTCTAACAAATAGAAAAGGAATCTGTCCTATTCAAATGTCGGAAGGTCAGAGGTCACTTCGATCCCTGCGGTCGGTCCATCATGATGGAGGGTTTCTTTAAAGCGTGAAAGTGATTAGCGCCTTTTTAGTCCTTGAAGGGTGTAAGCATCATGGACGTATGATGTTACAACGATGCTGATGAGAGATTTTCCACGAGAAATGTCCACTCAGGGAGCTTAAAGTCAAACTGAAATGAAAATGAATTTACGCCAAGAAATCCTTAGTCTGTGTTTCCACTTCTGACTTCACTAGTCAAATCCATACTTGCCAAAACACAGAGCTCCAGAAATGTCCACCAAAATGTCCATGATTCAGTAATTCACTCTTGATTTAAACTGGTACTCAGTTTTTTTGCCTTCTCCCTTCTTGAAGACGATTCTGAAGCTCTCCACAATCCTTAAGGTTAGTGTTTTAGCAACTGGAAGACATCTGCAGTGTGTTGTCAGACATTTTCACAGCCAAACTGGTCTATAAGAAGTATATATCCACATATCTCAGTCCATGATCCAAATAATAGTTCAATGTATTTTTGTACTTTTTTGACAATTTGGACAACTAACCATCCTCCACTTAGATTGTGGATAACTCAACAACGTAACATATTGCTAACACAACTGAGATTTTTTTTTGCATATGCACTAATGATCTCTAGTTTGTGTTTTTTTATGGGTATTGCCGACCAAGAAGCTTGACTTTTAGATGCTGTTTACACATATATATCATGGGGGCAGTGGTGGCGCAATGATAAAGTCTCTGGGCTACTGATCAGAAGGTCAGAGGATCAAACCCCAATGCAGCCACTGTTTGGCCATTGAGCAAGGCCCTTAGTCCTTCCTGCTCCAGGGGCGCCGTACCACGCCTGACCCTGCGCTCTGACCCCAACTGGGATATGCGAAAACAACATTTCACAGTACTGTAATAAAAAATGTATTTGTGACAAATAAAGGTTTCTTCTTCTAAAAAATGAGGTTTATCTTCTGCACCAGAATCAGCTGTGGCCAGAAGCATTATGTTGTTGGGCTCTTGGTCCATCTCATACTTGTGAATGCCTTGAGGGAATTCCTTCAAATTTGGCACAAATGTCCACTTGGACCCCAGAATGAACTGATTCAAATTTGGCTGTCGGAAGTTAAAGGTGAACTTCACTGAGACCTCAACAAACTCATTTTGGTCACATGTAAAGAACTGGAGGCTTTCCATTGCAGGAACTCGGGGGGCAGGTGTGAAGTGGTACGAATGTTTACAGGAATCGGCCCTTTTAACCTTTTTATTTCCTTTACAATTTAGGAACCAACAGCTTCAACCATGATGTTAAATCTGAGCCTGGCAAAACGAAAAATAGCAGCTATTGGACGTAATTTAAGCTCTACATGCACATAGGAAATAGAGCAATTGAGGGTTTGTTATGTTAGCTTATATGGTTGTTGATGGTGATCTTAGAGAAGACTACTTCACGCTACTTCACGAGGACATTGAGAGGGTAGAATAAATGGCTGCTTAGAAATACCTGCCCCAGAGGAGGTACCTTTTTCTCCCCTTTAAAACATCCCTGAAAAAGGTTCCATGGTTGTTGGGGTTGGAACACAAACAAAGTTTCAAGCCTGGAAGTCCCTGCAATACAAAATGGCCGATCGTTTTGATCCGTATCCGGATTTGTTTGCGGAGGCACACCACTGGGAGACAGTAATTTTGTATTAATATGCACGTTATTCCTACCCACGTGGTTTATAAATGCTTGAATTATGGGTGTAGAGTATACTGGAGGTGTCTTTTGGGGGAGCACACCCTGGTGCACCTTCTATGTGATCATACCTCTGCCTTCTACTGCTGAAGGATGGGAGGACGACCTGAAGAAGTGGCTTCGGATAACGTACAGTAGCATAATTTATTATGCACTGCTAGTGAAAGTAAAGCAATAAAGCATAATCGTAGTCTGTAATTAATATATGGACGTAGCAACCGGATGTCAATAGTTGGTTTCTGGACGACCTTTGTGAAGCCTTAAATTTGGTACTTGGCCATGTTGGTCTTTTGAAAATGACATGATGAGCAAGGAGGTGGATCTAATTGGAGAACCCAAGCACACTAAGCACAGTGATATGATAGCGACCAGTCAATCACAAGGTACCTTTGCTCTAGAGCATACCCAGTTTTATCGTCTATTTTACTCTAAATGACACCGTTGTATTCAAAAGGCCTTGAAACTAGCAACTGAGACCATAAACTCAATAATAAAATGTTTCCTGAGCTAATAAATCAAGTGAGAAATATGGTCATTTTCTCATAGACTTCTATACAATCTGACTTCTTCTTGCAACCAGAGGAGTCGCCCCCTGCTGGCTGTTAGAAAGAATGCAATTTTTTTGGCACTTTGGCATTGGTTTCACTTTAAAGAATCAGAGGTTACGTCCATCTTTTACAGTTTGGGGTCATAGTTTATTCTTCTAGGCTTCTGTAGAAATAAAGTTGATGCAGATAAAGCACAATGATGCACACTTAAAGCCTCATTTAGCCTTTTGCTAAGCTAACCTAGCTTACAACTGCTATCAGACACTCCTTCCTCCCAATCTTTGGTAGTAGAAGGCAGGTACGATTATCCCATATATGTCATATTGGTAAAGGTGTGACAGTCTGTATTCTTGTATTATTTATTTCTAAAAAATGTGTAGCATACTGCTAACATGGGGGAGAGGACTAAAGCGAATATCTTGCACAGAAAATGAGGAGAATTTAGATTTCAGTTCGACTTTAAAAGTAATTTCACAAATGTTGTACTTTAAGCTGGCTGGATGTTGTTTATGTTGCTGTTTCCTGATGCTCATGAGGAGTTATAGAAGACTCTTCTTTAGCTGCTATAGTAAAGTTTTTCACAATAAAGTAGAATTTTGTTTCTAGCTTGTTTGTACAGGTGATTCAACCTGTGGGATTTCCATCCCAGTGTTGAAAGGCTCCATCAGACAGTCGCCTGACAGCGTCTACGGGGGAAACGTACAGGAATGTTGATGCAGGAACAAGACCAAGTAGAAGATGGAGAAAGCACCATGAAAGCTCTGCCCACTCAGGTGAACATGGAGGAGGAGGAGGTGTTAGGTGAACATTAGGAGCATCCAAAACGGATTATTTTACAGTCGATTATCATCAATAGAGCATCCAGAGACATGAATATTAATTATTCCAGTAAATAATAATTCCAGTATTTTACATTTGTTACGTTCGGACCGCAAGACGTCCGCCGATCTTCCAGCTTTCACAGTTTCTGCTGAGAAAAATCACTTCCGACGTGTTCGTCCTCTGGCAGGAAAAGGTTATGCAGTGAGGCTGATAGGCAGCATAGTCTTAATAAAAACAAATACCAAAGAGGCAACCAAAAGATGGCGTTCCTGGACCAAGGAGGACACATCAGAGGTCTCGGTGGAAGTGAACCAGCAGCCCTTCGCTAGCGAGCTTCATTAAGGCTGCTTGGTTTAACGTCGTCAGCGGCTATTAGCAGTCCTGTGTAGCTCTCTCCAAGTCTTCATCCTGCTGCCCTGCCTCTTCCTCCTGCACCTCCTCCTCCTCCTCCTCATCTTGCTCCTCTTTCTCACTCAGTTCCTCTCCGATTACATCTAGTCTCGCCTCGTGCCCGTTCAGCACTTCTATCTCCTCCTCCTCATCGTCGCCATGAAGCCTTGCCTCCTGCAGCTGCAGCCGTCGCTCTTCCACCAGCAGGAGGCGCTCTCTGACGCCCTCCGCTGCTGCTGCTGTGTCGCTGGGACTCCCAAAGTACTGCTCGCTCCTGAAATTAAAAAACTAGAGTTAGGCGTTTGAATTACATGATGTGTTTGCTGTGTGGAACTGACCTCATTATGGGAACTCAACTCCCATGTGGGGACAACCCTAATTTTATGTGGGGTTAACCCTAACCCCACATAAAATTTTGCCTAGGGTGGGACATTGGGTAGGGCCGGCTCTGACTGCCCGTCACAACATGATCAGTTCAAGGACCGTCGAAAAATGGACAATCTGACTATTCTTTCTGTTTTTACAGTTTCTGGTTCTGATAAAAGGGGACATTTTCTTGAGATTTTCTGAAAGATGTCATTCCAACCCACTGGTGTATTCTGAGGTTCAGAGGGTTAAAAAGTAGTAACATGTCAACCTTCATTGTGCACCCAAGTGACTAAAGAAACAGCTTGTTCAGGTTTAAGGGCAGGGTTAGGTAAAAGAAGCTGTGTCTCGGTAATGAATGTACAGACGAGTGTGTGTTTGTACCCATCAGGGAAGATAATAGGCGTGGTCAGTCTGTCCAGCAGAGTTTTCCCCGAAGAGTCGACTTCATCCAAAAACTCGGCCTCCACACAGTTCTGCTGTAACACCTGAAACACAGTAACAATAGATGGACTGAAGCAACAACGTGTTCGCAGCAAAAAGGGAGGGTGAGTTGACTATACATGCATGAGACATAGCAGGTCACATACACTAGAAGTATTAGAAGGCCACTTTTAGTTTTAACTTTAGAAACTTTAGAAATGTCTGGAGAAACTTTGAGTGTGCTAATGCAGCTTTTGCCAGTTGATATGTCCTGCTATAATTATACACAAGGTACAATTTATATAAGTACATTTTATTTTTGAAAAGCCAGCATGTTTCATGAACCCTGATCAGCACCTTTTGATATCTTTGAGCTTTTACTTTGAAAGTGTAGACCAGTATCAATCAGTCAATCAGCTGTGAGTCACTGGCTGCTTGCAGTGAGCAGAGCAGACAGGCAGAATGAGGATTAGACCCTTGAACAAATGGTCACAGCTTAAAAACTATAAGTCATATCGGAAAATTTCTTTCACCGTGTGAAGCACAATCTTGTTTTGAACAAGCTGATGTATTTTCATGTACATACTGTGTATTATACCGATTTGGTGGCAGGTTAGAGAGACCCTTCGTTTCTGATTTTAGGGGGAAAAAAGGAGGAAATATTCAAATTTATAAAACTGGAAACAGAGAAAGTTTATTATTTCTTGTTTCCCTTTAAAATATATTAATGAAGCATTTTTTGTTTGTTTGAAACTGTGTGTTTCCACAGTGAAAAATGAACCCTCAGGCTCACATTTATAGAAAACAAATGTCTGTTAATCTTTTAAATATGTGAATTTGTGCCAGAGGTGTCGTATAGCATCGTCTCAGCACCACAAGTTTCCACAAAAAAATCAAAAAATGAATCTTATCATTTGTATTTGTCATTTGCATTTTCTTCATTATCAGCCTGCTAGCTCAGTTACCATGGCGACGTGTTTGGTTGCAGACCATGATGTTATGAAGTCAAATGTCACATAAAGGCATTCTGGAACTCAAACACTCAACTTCCGAACTAAAGACAGAGTTTCCTGATCAGAGCAGACACAATCTGACGGCATCGTCTTTCACCAGCTTTCTTCTCCATTAAGGTATGTAAGTAATTATTTTTCTCATAACTAAATACATTTTAATTCAGCTTGACATTCAGTACTGAACACATTACAGATTACTGAAGGCAAACAATCCAGTTTCCTTCTTACCAAAGCTCCAATAAAACACTGGAACACTTACTCAAACATAAAGACACAGTTTGCTTCAGTCTCACGTGACTAACCTGATCCTTTAGAAAGAATCTGAAACTACACATATTTAAACTGTATTCTGCAGTAATGACAGCTGAAATCTGAACTATACTATAAATCATATTTGCAATGGTACTTTTTCTCAGTTGTTTCTGCTAAATCAGTTGTAGTATCATGTGTAATATTTCATTTTCAGGTGTAATAAGTCAATGTAGAGTGCAATACTTTGTGTTTCAGCTCTAATATTTCCCTGTCATGGTTCATTACTTAGCTACCTCTGACCCACCCGTCACAACTGTGGAGTCGACCATGGAGCTGAAAAGAAAGCTCAAAGAAAACGTCCTGAACTGGAGAAGAAGCCCCTACGCCGCCTGCCCACCAACCAAGAGGAGGAGAGTCTGTGAAGACAAACCACTGAAAAAACGGCGCTTCAGTGAGATTTCCTCTGACTGCGGCCCACCACCGCCGAAGAAGAGAAAAATCTCTGAGGTGAGGCCCCTCACTTCAGACTTCTCCTTCTCACAAACACTGATGAAAGTAGCTGAGACCCTGTCCAAGGTCTGGGTCATCGGCTCCAGCTACATCAGACGAGGGGAGGCGGTGGCCTGCAAAGAGTTCGGCAACAATCTGGGCCTCAACGCTAGAGTCCACTGGTTCGGCAAAGACGGCATGAGATGGAGCAGCGTTATTCCCTGTTTCTATGCCGAGCTGGCCCAGCAGCCTCCGCCCGACGTTTTGGTGGTTCACGCCGGAGGCAACGATCTGGGGCTCGTGTCTCCGGCGGAACATGCCACCAACATCACGAGGGACCTGGTACACCTCCACAAAGCGTTCCCCTCCATGGCCATCATGTTTTCAGTGATCAATGAACGCATGGCCTGGAGATACGGGACGGTTGTAGAGATCAACCGTGACCGTAAAATGGTGAACAGGTGCATCAGGGAGGCTGCTGGCAGCTTCAGTGGCAGAGTCACTGAGCACCCTTCCCTGAGACACTTTGAAAAAGTGTTTCTTCCAGATAGGGTGCACTTTAACCAACGGGGAAACAGAATCTTCTTGACGAATATCCAGAAAGACGTCAGGGAGTTTCTGCAGCGAGCTGCTCTGAGCTAAAGGTAAGTTGTAGATAAAGTCATATATTATTATTATTAAGGTTTCTGCTCGACTAGCTTTGATTTGCCTTAAAATTTAATAGCATAAATTATGGATATAATACAATTAAATAACACAATAAAAAATACTTTTAGCTTATGTAAAAGTTGAAATATGCATATTAGTAAAATCCAAAAATGTCTTTATCCTCCGTAGGTCGAGAAGAACCATGCATATCACTGCCATGACAAGTACCATCATTGAGCACATCTAACTAAAAAATTAATAATACACAGCTCAAAATCTATAAGTCGTATCGAAAGAATTATTTCACTGTGTGAAGCACAGTCTTGTTTTGAACAAGTTGATGTATTTTTTTGTCTGTACTGTGTATTATACAGATTTGGTGGCAGGTTAGAGAGACTCAACGTTTCTGGTTTTCACCTGACACTTAAGAGCTCAGATATAATGGGAGTCAATGTAAGGTTTGGTCGGCACACTCTGTGCTCTGAGGTGATTTATGAAAAAAACATAAGTCCTACGGCAATGAGACTCACACTGAGTGAAACTGGTTAAATGCCTACATTATTATGTATAAATTGTTCATGTAGAGTAAAAATTGTGAGAAGGACAAATAGTTAAATACACTTAAAATTTTGAAGAAAAAAAAAAAGCTGAAAAAGAATTCTTGGTTTTACAAAAAATCCATAAAACCTAAACTGCGACTGTATAAAAACAGTAAAAGTTATCAAAACATAGATTTAAATGAATGCTATTCAAAGCCTTGTGACCTGTTTAAACTCCGAATGAAGTTTCTACTGTAAAGTATACCAGAGCTACAGGGTTTCAAAGATGGCTGGTTTGGGCAGTTGTCCGGCTGACTTCCCATTCATTTCAGTGGGGATTTTTACAGGTTTTTGCAAATTTCATACAAAACGTCTGATGAATTGTTACCAAAAGACAGAACGCACCATTCCTGATCGAGATTCCTTGATATATAATTTGTATGGATTTTCTTAAAATGAGGTAGGTCGCGTTGGAAGAATCTATAATAAGAATAAGCCAGAGGAATAACAATAAGTGAGCTTCAACACTTAAATACTGATGCATCCACACGCTGCTACACCTGACTGCTAACACAGCGAGATCTCACCCTCTCAGCAGCAGTGTGGAAGTTCAGAGCCAGCTCCAGTCTCTGCTGCCTCTCCTCACTGCTGACGCTGAACTGCTTCCAGACTCGGTTGAGTCTCGGCAGCGTGTCTCCAGACGAGCGAGTCGTGCAGCGCAGAGACTGACAGAGGACGACGGTCGCCTGCAGCAGCTGACGGCCGTAATCGTAGGTGCTCTGAAGGGAAAGACAGGGAGACACAAGGAGTTAGTGTCAGTCTGTTGTTTGGTTTTGTTTTCAGGGTTATATCTTCGTTATCGTCTCTTAAAGCTGACAGTTTTTTAGTCTTGCTTGTGGCGCGGCTCCAGGGACGGTGACTTCAGCTACTTTGGTACAAACTTAACAACTATTGGATGGATTGCTGTTAATTTTGTGCAGACATTTGTAGTCTTCAGATGATGAATCACACTGACTTTTCCTGCAAAACAGCCTGAGGTTGACATTTGTGGTTTTAGATAAAAAGTCTTAAACTATTAGATAGATTTTCATCCATTATCTATACGCCGCTTAATCCTCTGTAGGGTCGCAGGGGGGCCGGAGCCTATCCCAACCGACTCGGGCGATGGCAGGGGACACCCTGGAAAAGTCGCCAGTGTATCGCAGGGCTACACATAGAGACAGACAACCAAGCATACTCTCATTCACACCTACAGACAATTTAGAATAATCAATTAACCTTAGCATGTTTTTGGACTGTGGGAGGAAGCCGGAGTACCTGGTGAAAACCCACGCATGCACAAGGAGAGTTCACAAGAAGAACATGCAAACTCCACTCCACACAGAAAGATCCCAGGCGTCCTAACTGGGATGTGAACTGGGGATCCTCTAGCTGTGAGACAACCGAACCACCATGCAGCCCGATTTTCATTCATTCAAACACAAATTGCAAAAACTAACATGACTTTTCATCTGGCTTCATCATCAAGTTTTACTTTGTCCTACTTTGATTTGTGACTAAATACCTGCAAAACTCAGGACATCCTTCAGTTGTGGGTTGTGTTTAGTGTAACTAATAAATGTTAGCATGCCAATATGCTAAATTAAGACAGTGATCAGGGTAAACATACCTGCTAGACGTCAGAAATGTAGCACTGCATCCATACTTTTATTTCATTCAACCTTTATTTAAACTGGAAATACATTGAGGTATTGAGGCCTCATTTACAATATAAGTGAGTGTGAATGACAAACAAATGTAGGCACACAAATAAGAAACTTGGATAAAAATGACAATAAAACTACTTAAAAGGTTAAATTAGTAAAAAGAAAAAACATTAAGTGTAAATAGGGAAGGTAAGCAAATGAATCAACTAAAACAAGAACAGCTGCAGGTTAAAGAAGATAAAATGAGTAAAGCTTTGGGTAGTTCTGCATGTTATTCCACATTGAGTTAAACTGGATTTTCTCAGTAAAATCAGTGGCATCTGCAGAATAATGCAATTATATGGGTATGTTTAGAGGGGGCCTGCAATAAAAGACAGCAAAAACCAGTGAGAGCCTTGTAAATAAATTAAAGAGGCCTTACAGAGAGGAAGGACCACCCAGTCTTAGAACTGCAACTAAAGATTAAGCGATTAGCTGTTTGGTCTGTAAAATGTAAAGAAACTGTAAAAAATGTGAATCGAAGTTTCCTAATTCTGGGATGAGGAATGTCTTGTTTTGTCCACAACACAATGAGATTCAGTTTGATGTCATAGTTGTAGAAAGAGAACAGAAAAATTCACATTTAAGAAGCTGCAATTGAATTAGACTGTTTTTTTTGTGGTCAATATAATGAGCAGTATTTCATTTTTCAGGTGCATTATTTCAATTTCAAGTGTAATATTTAATTATCATGTGCAATATTTCCCTTTCATTTACATCATGCCAATGTAATGTGCAATATTACATTACCATGTGTGATATGACTTTACTATCTCAGAATTATTACCAGTATTATTTCTTAATTTTCTATTCTAGTCTTATGTTAGCTCACTTATTTGATTTTCAGTAATTTATTGCACTTATATCTTATTGCTGCATTTATTC
>OMNN01048916.1:1532-12319 GCA_900302755.1 Chromis chromis
TTCTGGGTGAGTCTGAAAGAAGAAGCTTTAAACTCTGCTGACATTTTCACTTTACAGGTGATTCCTCGGACAGGTGTTCTTGTATGGCTAGATATACTGCGTTGAATTTAAACCTGTAAGAGTTTCTGAGTGGAACATTCAGCTAATTTGTCATTGAGTTGATTTATGGGTGTGTTTTTCGAGGTTTTGAGGCTGAGGTGCAACTTTTAACAGCAAAACTTGGAGAATACTTAGTTTTTACATTAATTTGGCTTGTTTTTCAGGTGTTTCAGGGCTTTTGTTTCACTTTATCTTCTAATTTTTATCATATTTACGCCCATTTTGCAGTTGTAATGTGTTGTATTTCAGTTTTTCCAGTCATGCCAGTGGAGCAGAACAGGTTGCGTCGGCTCTTTCTTTGCCTCCCCCTCCACAAACAATTGTTCATTCAGTTTCAGGGCGTGGTCGGTCGTTCGGCCTCCCATCGTCACGTTTATCATCTTAGGTTTAAGTCTAAGAGTTTTCCCCTAAATTCTCCTCAGAAAATGATCAGCTCATCATCAGGCTCTGCAGAAGCCTGATAACGATCCTGATCATTTGAATCAGGTGTGTTGGAAGAGGGAGACATCTAAAACATGCAGGATAGTGGCCCTCGAGGACCAGGATTGGGCACCCCTGGTGTAAAAGCTTCATTTACCCACTCTGCCTCCCATGTCTGTATTTCCTCATATTCTCTACTGGGAAGTTCCCCATTAAACCCCTATGGCCCATGCTGGTTAATGTATTGTTCCACTCCATCATTTTTCATTACGTTGTTGCTCAACGCAAACATGACAGCACTTGTTAAAGGTTTGTTGGATGGATGCTGAAGAAAACCACATTTGTGTTGTTGTTAAAGGTGGAGCAACGAAAGGAATTTATTAGGAATTTCTCAATCAAGCTTTTCTTGCCCTCAGTCCAATCCGATACTATTTTCCTAGATAATACAAACTCCAAGTACATTAAAGTTATTAAAATCAGTCCAGTGTGTATGTTTGAAAACTGAATATAGTGCTGCAAGGCATTAAATAATTGTATTTCTACATCCAGCTGTTCCTTGGTGTTCTGTAGGTGGTAATTAACCTTGTTGTAAAGTTTTGCAAACCTGTATTCTCTACATGCCTGTCGGAAAATCTATTGTCGTTTAGTTGTAGCTTCTACCACTGTTTAATACTTTAGAGACCAGAGGAGGCGTCACTCAGACTATATGCAGTTCAGGTTGGCAAGCAGAGAGCATTGAGGGAGTTTAGCTAGTAAAGGGGCACCATGACAAAGACTTCTGTGATGCTTAATGACCACAACAATGAACAGAACTACTGTGTTTAAGACAAACCAGGATCGACTGGGACAGATTTCTTATATCCCAGTGGTAGATGTAGCAGAGGTGCTTTTGTGACTCAAATCCAGTGTTTATTGACACAATTAGCAACTTTAGCACAGGACAAATGTCCACTGTTTATAATTTATTATGTGTCCTGACAGTTCTTCACTGTCAGTACTATGCATTCACTGTGGTAGTCCTGGTCAGGTTCAGACCAAAAATGCTGGACTCCAACATTCATCAGGCTTCTTTTCATGTTCTTTAGCAAAGTTTATGCAGTGTTGTGTGGAAGAGCACATATGGGTCTTTCACACTGTCTGAGTTTTACAGAAACTCTGATTTCCATTGATAACTCCTGTTCCAAGTCTGAAGCAGCTGCCGTCTGCCCTGATTAGTGGTACTGTGGCTCCTTTTATACCTCCTGATCCTTTTCCATCTTTGTGAGGTCTCCCAATAAGGTTTTTCAGTTCCTCCGTTCAAGTCTTTTCCATGTGGATCCATGATGTAGACATATAGTCATAGCCCACAGGTCCAAAATGGAAAAAAAGCTCTGCTGCTCACAGCTCATTTTAGAACCATGTTCATGTAGTTAGAGTGACTGGAAATCACAGGTGAACTCAGTTGCATTAAGTTTCTACTTTGGGGCCTGAATTTTTACTATAGTCTTTCAAAAATGTTTGTTTTTGTTTGTTGATAAGAGGAAATTCTTGACTGTTCAACTCAGAAATAATGCAGTTACTGAGAGGTGATGCAGTTTTGAGTCATTTGACATTTAGGTGAGTTTTCACAGGTGTGCACTAACTTCTATTGTTTACTGTACATAAGGGCGTGTTTGCCATCATCAACAGGTGTCTGATCCTGACACAGTTAGTTGGGTGTGTTTTTGCTCTACTGAGGCGCTACCCCGTTTTAAAATAAGAAACCAAAGACATTTTCCAAACTTTAGATATCTCAACTCACATCCTCAATGTTTGTCTTTCAGCTGAGGAGCACCAGAAATAATCCAAACAAAAAAAAGTCCATCTTTCGCTGTTTGTCCTATTTAAAATAACCTGCTGCTGCCTGCTGACGTTATTTCAGTCTTTGGCTCGTGTTCTCTGATACAGTGTCAAGTCGATGTTAACCTGATTGCAGCTACTGAGTGGACATGGTGGACATGATGTGTTTACCTCCTGATGAGGGTGGAGCAGCTATTTACTGTAAAGCCCATTTACCGTCGTGTTTTTTTTTTTGTGGCTCTGCAGGAGCTTTTAGCCGCTGAGCGATTCTGAACCACAGAGTCCTAATGAGCTCTGCACAAACCTGGAAGGAAATAGCCTATCTACTCCTCTGGACTCATTTGCATGAATATCACTGTACTGTGAAACACATGTTGTTGTGTTGTGTTTCTGTAGATAAGAATGATGCATTATGATGAAACCACACTTGGCTTCCTTGTTTTGTTACTCTGCTGTCGTTTCCTGACTGCATGTAAACATCTTTCCGAACACTGGCGGTTTTATGTGTCAGAGAAATAACCAACTATCTGCGACTGTCTCTGTGCATTAAGGCCTGTCAGGGGACTGCAGACAGCTCAGAGCCGCCATGAATTATTCTGAGAATAATTCATGTTGTTCAGGAACCATTTCAGGAACCATTTCTGCACAGGAAATGCATGATCCAAAAGGAAAGATAGCAACAGCTGGACAGTAACTAAATACTGCAACTGTACACGTCAAAATATGCAAATGAAACCTAAAAAAAATCAAGCAAATCATTAGATTTACATTTTTTTGTCAAGCCTGTGAAATTAATTTCAGTTGGTTCTGTAAAAGTAAGAGTGGCTTCACAGTAGTACTTAGAGAAACAGAGAGCATGAGAGCATGAGCAGAGAGAATGTCATTGCCACATGACAATAAAAGCCTTTGAATCCTCTAAAATCCAGTATAAAGAAAGAATCACTTGTGTCTTACTCATTGATGGATAACTGAATGGGTGACAAAACAGCCACAGAGGCATGTTAAACCACCATAGTGGGGCGCAAAACAACAAAACTGAGACACTAAATGACCAAAATGTAATGCTATAGGACCACAAAAAGATGCAAAATGACAGAAATGAAACAACCATAATGAGGCGCAAAATGAAAATAACAACAAAATTGAGACACTAAATGATCGTGAGACGTAAAACGACAAAGCTAAGATGCAAATTGACTGAAACGAGACGTAAAAAGACCTCAGAGTCATAACAACCACAAGGATGCTCAAAACAACAAAAAAATGACCCCCAAAAAAGCAAAATGACGCAACCAAAATCAGACTGAAAATACCATAATGTGATGCAAAATGTCAGCAAAGAAATGTAATACTACTAAAATGAGACTCAAAATAGCTCTAGACCCAAATCAACCAAAATTGAGATACTTAATGACCACAGAGAGATGCAAAATTACCAAATTAAGACACAAAATAACGTAGCTGAGATACAGTTGACCAAGGGAGATGCAAAAGGACTAAAACTGGGTGCGAATCAACAAAATCGAGACACCAAATGACCAAAATAAGGCTTAAATTAATAATGCTGAGATGCGAAATGACTAAAATAAGATGGGAAACAACCACAGAGACTCAAAACAACCCAAATTATAGGAAAACAAATTGACAGATGCAGATTACTAAAATGTGATGCAAAATGGCCACAAAGAGGCTAAAAATGGCTAAAATGAGGTGCAGAGCAACAAAATTGAGACACTAAATGACCAAAACAACAAAACTGAGATGCAAATTGACCAACATGAGTCAAAATAACCAAAAGAGAAATGCAAAATGCACTAAAAATTGATGCAAAACAGCAAGGAACTCAAAATGTGATTTGAAATGAGACATAAAACAACAAAGCTGAGATGCAAATTGACCAAAATGAGATGCAAAATGACCAGTAACACTTGCAAACCAACCAAAAGTAAGCGTATAACCATCAAAATGAGATTCAAAATGACTAAGAGACAATAAAGAGAGTATAAATAGATTACTCCTGACACAAAATGACCCAAAAGATTCGAGTGTAGCAGCCCTATTCTTCCATAATCCATCCATGTTGTTGCCTATAGAGAAGATTCAAATTGTACGTCTTGTTTTTCTCGTTGTTCTGCTTAGCGTCATTGTGTTTCTGTCATTTCTGATGTATGTAAAGGTGATGCACTGAGCTGTGAGAAAGGATTTACCCTCCAGGATGACAAAGTTTCACCTACTAGCTTCTAAACACTCCAAATTCAATTCAATTACAAGAAAAAATCTGTACGTAGGAGGGATTCTGGGCAGTTCTTAAGTACATTATTGTCTAATTAGTCATATACATGGAAGTCATTCAACCCAGTAGAAGTCTGTCTGAGTTTAACTGTTGATCCTGATAGATTTTGTGCTTTAACTGGCTCAGTGGTTTCATGACCGTACACACCTTAACTGTGGTTGGTTGCGTCACTGCTGTAATTGTGTAACATGGGTCTGATGGACTTACAAAGAATCCAGTGAATGAGTCTGTATCTCAGTTACACACTGACTCACACTATTGTGTTACGGCTCAGGCACAAACTGCTCCACCCCCCACTTTGACTCAGTTCAGGGGATTGTAATCACTACTATTAATACTGTTTCTAAATGACTGCTGCATGTGATTTATACAACGTTTTACAGTGTTTTAGGTGTTCATGATGTGAAGCATGGTGGTGGCACCATCATCCTCTTGCACAATCTGCGATCAACTGTTATTCTGTTTATCTGTAATGAATTTGTGAGTATTTTTAGTCCTGATTAAATTAAATCCTGACCACTTTAATATTAGTCTTGAGTTCTGATCTTCTTTCAATCATTTCTGCGTAGCTTTGGCTGTTTGCTTCGACTCATTGTCTTGATGGAATACAATACAATACTCTCTCAAGTTACTGCTCTCTTGCAGACTGCATCAGGTTGTCCCCATATCATGATGCTGCCACCATCATGCGTCACATCATGATGCTGCCACCACCATGCTCAAATTATGATGCTGCCACCACCATGCTTCACATCATGATGCTGCCACCACCATGCTCAAATTATGATGCTGCCACCACCATGCTTCACATCATGATGCTGCCACCGCCATGCTTTACAGTGGGGATGGTGTGTTTGTGATAATGTGAAGTGTTTGGTGTCTGCCAAAAGTTGCTTCTAGTCTGATGGACAAAAACCTCAATTTTGGTGTCATCAGACCAAAGAACCTTCTTCCAGTTGACTTCAGAGTCTCCCACATGCCTTCTGGTGAACTGTACTCACTCACTGTGTCCAGATGTAATATGAGATTTTTTCAAACGGTGTCTTTCTCTTTGCCACTCTCCCATAAAGCTTTGACTGGTGAAGAACAGGCAACAGTTGTTGAATGAACAGTTTCTCCCACCTCTTCTGCTGAAGCTAGTAACTCCTTCAAAAGAGTCATAGGTGTCTTGGTGGCCTCTCTCTTTCTTGTTCGGTCACTCAGTTTTTGAGGATGACCTACTATAGGTAGCTGTAACATATTGCTGTCCTCTTTATTCAGTATTTCACACAAACTGCTCGTCAAAGTTGCCAAAGGTTTGATTTCACATGTGTAAATAGCTGTAGTTTTTTATATTGTGCGTACACTTTTTTTCAATAAAGGAAAAAAAAGTTCAAAGAGATCACTCAGCTGTTGTAGATGTTTGTTCAGTAGAGAAAAGGCTATGAAACTAGCTTGTTTAGTTCTTAAAAGGCATTAAATGTGACTTCTGGAGTGAGCAGATCATCTGTCAGTGTAATTTCAATTCACTGTAACTTTAATCCTGATTAATCCTGCTTTCTAATCGACTCTAATCTGACTGACTGACTGACCTGCAGCTAACGGGAAGGGCGTGTTGGGTTTTGTTGCTATGTTGCTCTACAGGTTTTTTTTTGGGGGGGGGGGGTTGCATTACATTCCCGCTGCAGGCATGAATCTCTCTGATTTAACCTGCTGATTTAAAAAAATAAATAAATAAAATAAAAAGGATCAGACAGAAGCTTCCCACTGAATGTATCTGAGGTTCATGAACCTCCTGTAACCGATGGGGACCACCTTCAGAGTAAACACCTACTTTGTTTCAGTCTGGATTTTTTTGTATTTTGTTTCCGGTGACAGAGTTGGTGTAGAAAAGCGGGAAAATCCCTCCACCGCTGTACAATCCAGTTTCCAGGTTACTGCTGCCTTTGCGCTTACTCATTTGTACTTTGCACCACATGTTGACAGATGACTATCAGTGTAGTGATACCAAAGAAGAACAATGTTTAGTTCCACAAAGAACCTTTTAGCAAGCGGCTCTTTAAAGAACCTCCGATGTTGCCTTGAAGAACCATCAAAAAATTATCTTTTAGGCAACATAAAAGGCACTCCAAAGAACTTTAGCATACATTGGATCTTTGAGGAACCATTTTCTACAGAAATTAGAAGATCACTATAGACAAATGTTGTATTTAGGACTAAAGATAAATCATTTTTGGGAAATCTTGGGTTATTTTAGATAAGTTTCTTTCATACAAGACAAAGTCTGAGTTATTTTAAACAGGTTTTTGCCATTTAGGACTATTTTGGGGTCTTTATGGACCAACTTTGTTCTTTAGGACAACATTTGAGTCATCTAGGACAAATATTGTCATTACAAGTAAAATTATTGGGTCAATATGGACAAATTTTGTTCTTTAGGACACATTTTTAAATAATTTTGGAGGAAGTTTGAGTCTTTTTTGACAGTTGTTTGCAATTTAGGACAATTTTTGGGTCTTTATGAACAAATGTTCTTATAATTTGAGTCTTTTAGGACAAAGTTTTGTCATTTTAAATACATTAATGTTATTAAATCCCTTGTACATGCTTGGGATTTTGGTCAAGTTTTGTCATTTAGGACAATTTTAGGGTCAATATGGACAATCTTGTTATTTCAGACCAAATCTAAATCACTTTGGAGAACGTTTGAGTAATTTTTGACAAACTTGTCATTTAGGGCACATTTTGAGTAATTTTTGACAGCTTTTTGCCATTTAGAACAATCTGTGGGCCATTATGAACAAATGTTCTTAGAATTTGAGTCTTTTAGGACAAAATTTATTCATTTCAAGTACATTAATGATATTAAATCCCTTGTACATGCTTGTCATTTAGGACAAGTTTGAGGTCAATATGGACAAATTTTGTTATTTAGGACAAAATTTGAATTATTTGAGAAATTTTGAGTCATTTGACACAAGTGTCTGTGATTTAGGAAGATATTTGCATAATTTTTGCATTTAGGACATATTTTGAGTGTTTTAGGACAGATTTTTGGCTTTGAGGACAAATTAGCTTCCTTGACAAATGAATAGCTCTGCAATGCATTAAGAAGAAAAATGCATTTCTGCATTCAAGCATGTTTGTTGTAAAGCTTTCTTACTGTTTAATACTGTAGAGACTAGAGGATGAGTCACTCAGACTACATGCAGTTAATGTTGGCAAGCAGAGTGCATTGTGAGAGTTTAGCTAGCAATGGGCACCATGATAAAGACTTCTGTGGAGGTTAATGACTTCAAACAGGAGCTCATGTGTGTAAGACGAACTGGGATTGACCTACATCCCAGTGGTCACGGAGTCATTTTTGTGGTCCAAACTATGCATTCATTTATTAAAACGGCAACAACAAGGCTTGATTTGTTAAAAGTTGTTTAAAATCTCATACGTGAGAATCGACACTGAGATTCTCGCTTCAGCAAACATCTGACTGCGGTTTTACTGGTTTCACTGGTCAGGTGTTTGTGAAGGTGTGAGTCATTAAGAACGCTAAAACCCTCGACATGCAGTGAATTATTCAGTATAAAGAGGTTTAGGGTGTGGTGTTCAAGTGTTTGTTTTGCTACTGGCAGCTAAGAGGTCACAGCCTATTTCTGTTTGTCTGTTTCCGTTCATTCAGAGGTGGAACCAGCAATCCATCATTCTTTCCTAAACGTTATCCTCATATTTCCTAAGGTGTTTATTTATAGTATCAAACCCACAAATGTAACACAAAGGGATTTAGGTTGTAGTAAGTAAGTCAGTAAATGGAAAATATTGATGTGCAGTTAGATACAAATGAAATGTAGAGTAAAAATCAAAGATTTTTTTATTACTGAGCAAAAATAATGTTTTTTGTTTGTTTGTTTTTGGTTAACTTTTACATTTGCTCCAAAATTCTTAAAAGATCAACACAAAAGATGTTGATGATCAGTTAATGATCAGTTGAAGGATTTTCTCAATACTAACAATATTCTCTCACCATTTCAATCCGGCTTCAGGAAACGGCACAGCACTATCACAGCCTCACTCAAATTCACCAATGACATAATAGACTCAATGGATCATAAACAAATTTGTACAGCCCTCTTTGTTGACCTTTCTAAGGCCTTTGATACAGTGGACCACTCCGTTTTGAAGCAACGATTGCTTAATATAGGCTTGTCTTATCAATCCGTTGGCTGGTTTGATAATTATCTGTCTGACAGAAAGCAATGTGTTTATTTTGAAGGCAATTCATCCTCACTGCGAAATGTTTCTACTGGCGTGCCCCAGGGCTCAGTTCTGGGTCCACTTCTGTTTGTTATTTATGTATACATTCATATACTGCTGTGGCTCCACCCTTGCTGAGGCTCTTGGCAAGTTACAGTTTGCTTTTAACCTTGTGAAACGTCAGCTCACTGAGTTAAAACTTGTTTTAAATGCTGCCAAAACTAAATTGATAATTTTCTCCAATGGCAGGAAATTACCTGAGTCCCCTCCCAGCATTTTAACATTACAAGGTTGTGAGATTGAACTTGTGACCTGTTACAAGTATCTTGGTATTTTAATTGATAATTGGCTTTCTTTCAAATCTCACATAGAAAACCTGGTAAAAAGATTAGGATTAAAACTGGGATTCTTTTTTCGTCACAGGTCTTGTTTTTCTTTTGCTGCTAGGAAAGAGTTGGTTGCTGCTACCTTTCTCCATGTGCTTGACTACGGCAACCTTTTATATATGAATGTCCCTATGAATTGTCTGCCAAGACTGGATTCTGTGTATCACGGTGCTTTAAGGTTTGTCACGGGTTGTGGAGCCCTCACTCATCACTGCACTTTATATGCTCGAGTTGAGTGGCCCTCTTTGGCAACGCCCTGTCTCACGCATTGGTACACTTTTACCTACAAAGCCATGCTCGGTCTACTCCCCCACTATCTATGTGATTTCATTTCTAAAACCCACAGCAATTACTGTTTACGTTCCAATGATTTGTACTTATTAAATGTGCCAAAGGTTCGTTCTGTATTTGGGAAGCACTGTTTTAAGTACTCTGCACCTGCTGCCTGGAACTCACTGCAGAACACGTTGAATCTAAAGGAACCCTTGGATCTTTTAAAAACCACATGAGAGGTTTTGTGGCAACTACATATTGCACTTGTTGTTGTTTCAATGTAAATTCTTAATTTTGTTGTATTTCACTTGTGTTTTTACGTGGTTTGTTTTTAATTGTTGCAACTTTAATGTTTCTCAGGCTGCTGTCTTGGCTAGGCTTCCCTTGGAAAAAGAGGTCATTGTATCTCAACGGGACCGACCTGGTTAAATAAAAAAACAACAAAAAAAACTAATTTAGGACAAAATATTTGTAATCCTGGACAAATTTAATTGGCAAATTTAGTAATTTCAATAACATTAAAGTTGTTAAAATCAATCCAATGTACATGCTTGACAAAAATGCAGATGTTATTTTTACTACAAACTTGCTGTGAACTCAGATCAGAGGTGTGTATCTGTATTTGTCCTCATTGTTATCGCCATTGTCCTGTAATCAGCAGCTGTGTTTGTCTCCATGGAAGCCTGATATCTGCCTGGTCTCTGTTTTCCGGCTCTGTGTTCAGTTTGAGGATGAAATATTGATGGTAGATCATCACTGGCTGCAGCGAGCTCGTGGTGGATAATTGTGTTGAATAATACATGGCAGTCATCAGTCAGAGGAGCTGGAGTTTGTTCATTTAGTGCTCAACCAGGAGTAGCAGCTTGTTCTGTTTAGGAGGTTTAAATTTCACATTATTAGGCCTGATTCATTGTTTGGTACAAACTGGACAGATACAGTTTACAACAGAAGGCAGACAGTACACCTCTGTCACCTCAAAATATTCAAAACCAGCTTTTAGTAAATGCATTGTTCTAAGTTGAACAACCAAGTATTTCCTCTTATGAAAAATCACAAACTTTAGAAAGACTATATTGAAAATTCAGGACCCAAAGTAGCAACTAAAAGCAACAGAAGTGAATAAATCTGCAATCACTGAGGAATTTTCAATCAGTCTAGCTGCATGAACATGGTTCTAAAATCAGCTTTTTCAGTTTTGGACCTGGGCTGTGACCGTCTATGTCTACATCATGGCTCCACATAGAAAAGAATTGACAGAAAAATCCTGTTGT
>OMNN01048935.1:1344-16998 GCA_900302755.1 Chromis chromis
ACTAAACCTAACATATGTAAATATTAAGACCCTACAGCATTATTAATTATGGAGATTAACTTGACTAAATTAAAGCTAAAGTTTTAACCTCACAAAAACATACATGAAAAAATAAGTGTTTAAGAGTTTGGCTCCTTCTAATCACATTATTAACACAGTTGGTAATGAGATGCAACTTATTTGAAATGAACAAAGACAGCAAGTTGATATTTGACTTAATTTTTTAAAGTAAATATATTTTCTGTTAAGTTGATCAGTAACTTTGAAACAGTGGCTTAATTGTTATGAGTTTAATTGAGATATTAGGGACTAAAACCCTTCAAAACTGTAAAAAATAGTTTATCATGTTAAGGCTGAGACCCTACAGCATTATTAATTATGGAGATTAACTTAACTAATTTAAAGCTACCCCACAACAATATACATTAAAAGATTTAAGAATCTAGATCCCTCTAATCATATAATCACAGTTGGTAATCAGATGCGACTTATTTTGAAATTAACCAAAAGAAAACAAGCTGATATTTGAGTTATCTTTTCAAAATAAAGGTATGTCCCGTTTATTTTATGCACAACCTTACATCAGTGAATTAATTTCACCCCTGAACTGCTTAATTACATGTTGTAGTAGTTGCTGTTATTGACTTCGGTGAAAACACCAACATAAAGTCACTGCAGTTTAAATATAACCTTCCTGACGTGTGCGTTTCTACATCTTCTAACCTGCTTCCTTCCCCTCCGAGGAGCTGAGTTTTCCGAACCTGCGTCACTAATGTCGGGTAAACGAGCAGCCGAGGTGACGTCTGTCCTGACGCCGTTCCTCGGCTGCTAATTGAAAGTGTCAGACCAAACGAGACGCCTTCACAAAAGCCACAATTTCAGGTGTCAATCCAGAGTCGCGCTCGCTTTCTTTCACTGCAGGTTTGATTGACAGCCGATGACCCCATTTAGCAGAAGCTTCCTGAGCTTTGAAACCTCCGGCGGCGGGAAAAACAACCTGAAGACAAGCAGCGTTTGTGTTTTTTTGTGAAGAGTTCGGATCCGAAAAGAGACGCTCGGAAAAACAGAGACGCCCCGCTCTCGTTTTATGATTAATGACACGAAATAAAAATCATCTTGTCGTTTTTAAAGAACCCAAATAGCTTTTTAAAGGGTTTTTTTTATCCTGCAGATTTAATCACAGTGAAGTGGTTTTTAAAAAGGCGCTTTGGTCAAACTGCTGCGACGGGTTATTTGTGAGGCTCACGTCAGCCGCTCAACACTGATTCAGACGGACGCTTTAGCTGACACCGACATGTAAGAGGGAGAGTGTTCTGCAGTCGTCATGGATTTTCTCCAATTAAAGCTTCGTGTGTTTGGCTTTTTTTTTAGTGTGGCGGCTGAAAAATGCAGCAGTGAAATGAGGAATCTGTGCAGAAAAACCTCCACGTGGTTTTCAAGTGCAAACTCTATTTCCTGTGAATTATTGGGTCACGCATAAACGGCATCAAGCTCCTAGCCAAACTAGATGAGTCGCCATTTTGTTTAGTTCAGTTAATGAAGAAGAAGAAGCCTTTAAGGGACTTGCTGAAACGCTTAACCCTTTAAGACCTGAGCCTCAAAATGTCCGCCTGGTGTTTTTTTCTTATCTTGACTACAAAAGGGTCCGAAAATGTCCTGTGAGTTCTGGTGCCCATTTTTTCAGAAGAAACTTTCAATATCTGGCAGTTATTTACAATCTACTGCCTGTTGTCAGAGTAATGATGGTTTTAAATGACGTTGCGCTTTACAGCCAATATAGTGTCATTACGGTAATTTAATTCGTATCTAAATGAAATTACCGTAATGACACTATATTGGCTGTAAAGCGCAACGATGTTCGTATCCGAATGGAATTACCGTAATGACACGACGTTGCGCTTTACAGCCAATATAGTGTCATTACGGTAATTATTCATACCCTCCCAGGAATCCGTGGATTTTTTCCAATAGCGCAAACCGTGACATATTTACGGTATTCCAAAGTGTGCTCTCCCAAACGTGTCGCCGCCGACGCACTAGGACTTAAAGGGTTAAAATGGAATTTTGGCAGCACTGGAGCTTGAACCCAAAACCTTTTTCATCCAGTGCTTCAACCAACAAACGCCCTACAAAGTCACTTCGTTGATTATTAAGACCTAAAACCTGCCTATTTCTGACTTTCAGCTCTGCAAAAGTGCCTTTTATTAATTTTTGGTGATGTTTAATGATGTTTTAATACCATACTGGGGTTAAATTATCAAATACACACACAATAGATTCCCAGTTTATCATTGCGATCTATTATTGCTCTTGCACATTTTTTCTCCAGCTCCTTATTCGTCTTAGATGGATTTTCACCATTTTTAAAGAGGACAAAATGTTAAAAAGTGTGATTCCACTTCACTAAAATCGATCCAGCGAGTCTTTTTGCCTGTAACACCTGAAGCACAATCAATTTTTGGTAACATCCAGCAAAAGTTCGTCCAGTAGAGGTGAAGAAATGCCCTGCTGAGCTTGTAGTTTACCTTTTGTTGCCCCAGGCAGGTATGTTATAGATGCTAGAAGCCTGCAGCCCTCACACAGAGTTAACCAAACTACATGAACATGCATTAATGATCAGAAGTAACCATTAGCCAGCTGATTGTTGAGTTTTCTCTGCGTTCATAAATTCAACCCGAAATGGTCAAAGCATCATCTGAACTGCTGCTCAGGAATTCAGTTGCTCAGAGAAGCAGGGATTTAGTGATTTGGGAGCTGCTGTCTTCCTTTATTTTCATCATTTCTCTTACTGAATGTTGGTGCAGGCAGCTTTAGAAGCAGCACTCTGCTTTCTTGACAAAAAAAACCCTAAAAAGCACCGATAAAGTACCCGATCGATAAGAAGTATTGGTAAGAGCAATAGTAATTTTAGTAATATCCATCCATAGTGATGTTTTTAGGAATAAAACGGAGTAGGACAGAATTCCCGCTCGTGTCACAATCTCCTTACTGAATGAAAAGAAGCACAATTCAGAGAAAAGTAAAAATACCTGATTCGTATTTTCATATAATTGTCAAGAGAATTTGAAGCAAACTAATGTCAAAACCTATCTAAAAGATAAACGTGAATAAAAGAAGACATTAAAAAATTTCAAAATAAAGCTCTAGATTTGCCCGTCGGTCGATGTTCCAACCCTCATCTATAGTCAAGAGCTCTGGGTAGTGACCGAACGGGTGAGATACAAGCAGCCAAAGTGAGTTTTTAGAGATAGGATGAGGAACTTGGAATGGAGTTACTCTTTCTTTGCATTAAAAGTGTGGTTTGGGTATCTAAAGCCTTCCTTTGGAGGTTTCCCTAGCAAACTGAGGAGACCCCAAGGTAGGACTATAACTCTATAGAGGGATCATATATCTCATCTGACCTGGGAACATCTTGTTTTACCTACTGCCACCAAGACTCAATGCTGAATACATGGAAGAAAATGGCTGGATCAATAAAGTTTGAAGAAGTTACAACACAGTAGGAGATGAAGTCTGAGTGTCAGGCTCTACTTGAATCGGACCAACGAGAAAAGTTGGTTTTCTAAAGTCTGAGTAGTTCTTACATGAAGACTGTTGTAGATATAAGGTTCCTCAGTGCTCTAAGTGGGACTGACGTGTTTTCAGAAGCTTAGCATCAAATTAGCATCAGTTCTCATGACATCCGATGATGAACTTAAAGATTTGAGAGGTTTCATTTTCGTCCACGAGGGAGAAAATGCTGAGAATCATCCCACCAAAACAGTCCCTTAAGAATCCTTAATCCTAAAGAGTTGCCTTTTTGGTGTGAGACATCTTTTTCTACCGGTTACTTCAGCATAAAGATCTCAATGACCCCCTCTAAACCACAATCAGACAGCTTCTTTCAGGTTTCAGGCTTCATCATCCATTCATGGGGCAGCAGCTCATCATGAACGTCTCTGAGTAAAGACATGTCCAGATGAAGTCTGGGTGTCAAGCTCTACTTGAATTGAACCAACAAGTCTTGAGCAGCAACTTCTTTAAAGTCTGAGTTTTTACATGAAAACTGTTGCAGATATAAGGAGAAGCCACTAGAAGGCTCAGTTCTCATGACATCCCGATGGCGAACCTAAAGTTTTGAGAGGTTTCATAGTCATCTTTTGAGTATTTAAGAATATTTACCCTCAAAAATTACATTTCATAGTCCTTTAAGAGTCCTTGATCCTGAAGAGTTGCCATTTTGGTGAGATTAGAGACATCTGACATCTTTTTCTACCTGTTACTTAAGCATAAAGATCATAATAACGCTTGTAAACCACCATTAGTTAGCTGTTTTCAGGCTTCCTCATTCATTCACTGGCTCATCATGAACGCTCTGTTGTCCCTGAGTAAAGACATGTCCAGATAAAGTCTAGGTGTCGAGCTGTACTTGAATCGAACCACTGAGTCTTAAGCCAAGACTTTCTGACACCATGAAAGTTGTTCACACATACAATGAGAAGCCACTAGAAGACTCGATCGCCTTCATCCAAGAACATCTGGTTCCTCATGTGACCGATGTGTCTTCAGAAGCTTAAAATCAGCTTGGCATCAGTTCTCATGACATCCCAATGATGAAGTAAGAGATTTGAGAGGTTTCATGGTCATTCATGAGGGAAATCTTTTGAGAATTTAAGAATCATCACCTCAAAAGGTCCTATTTCGTAGTCCTTTAGGAGTCCTTGACCCTGAAGAGTTGCCATTCCGGTGAGATTAGAGACATCTGACATCTTTTTCTACCTGTTACTTCAGCCTAAAGATCATGAGGAACTACCACTAGGCAGCTGCTCTCGGGCTTCCTCATCCATTCATGGGGCAGCAGCTCATCATGAACGCTTCGTTGTCTCTGAGTAAAGACATATCCCGCCCCGCTGAGGGTTTTAATTGATCGTGTCCGAGCGGCTCCGAACAGCAGCAGACGATCCTGGTGGAAACGAAGGTCGACCGCCGAGCTGACACCGGCAGAGATAATTAAAGTGTACGACTGGATGTTTGATTTAATTTGAGGAGGATTCCGCCGACCTCGGTGCGTCCCGCTGAGTTGTCCAGTTAGGACAGAAAGTGGAGTAATGGATCGAGGTCGAGCGAGGTAGACGGGGGATTAAAAACAGAGAGCGAGGCCGGCAGGAAGGTCTCGGAGGGTGAGAGCGGCAGACTGGTGTATTTATGGGGCCTCTGTTAGCGATTCAGCTAACGTAGCTTCAGCGTTATCGACACGGCTGACAGTGAAATATTATCACACTGCTATCCGCTCAGCTACAACATTATCAGCCGCATAATTAACTGAGATACGCCGGCGTGAAAAGGGCTGTCAACACATTATCAGAGCTGGTTGTCAGGTTTTCAGCTTCCTCCACGAGCCTCAGGTAGAACTTTCTGATGAAGGTGTTTGTTTCTAAGTCTATGAGAAGTTACTGAATCAGAACAAAAGCAGGGAAATTGTGAGTTTTTTTTAAATTTTTTATATCAGAGCCGAGCCCATCTGCACCGCCAGCAGCATCTTCAGTGCTTTATTAACAGATCAGGCAGCAGATATGAGTGTATTATTAGCTCAGGTACAGTAACACCCTGACTGACACCAGCTGATTAGCAGCATTATCATCCTCTCTGCAGACAGGCTGTGTTAGCATTAGCACACGTCTAATGATCAAGCTTGAACCCAGTGACTTTATCAAAAGGCTGCAACTCCATTTTTGGTTTTATACCTTTGTTATCTGGGCTCCAGACTAACTTTTCACATAGTTTTTAAGTTTAGATACTCCCCAAAACCTCAAATTAAAGCGGAACTGTTTCACCCATGATTTCTTGGAGGTGATCTCGGTTTACTCCGGCAATAATAAGCTCCTTTCCTGCAAGAGGACGGTACAAAAGGGCTGAAAATGTGCATAGACATCCATTGGTGTGGAGCTCACAGTAGGGACGACTGGTGGCTTTATACTGATGGGTCAACGGTTAATTCATCATTACTGGTGGCGACTGATGAAACAGTCTGCTCAGCCTTCCCCGAACCAAGAGTGACCTGACTTCATCATCCATTCATGGATGTTCGACCCACATAATTTGGTTTTAGCATCAATTTTTTAGCATGCACCCGACCCCAACCTGCAACCCCCACCGCAGGACACCTTAACAATAACTTTCTATAACTGTGTATTAAACTAATGAGCTGCTACACCTTGAAGTTTAGCGCAGAGAGCATTAGAGGACCTGCATCCTGGTGTTTGAGAATTTGGACTAATAATCTGGAGCTTATTTATAACTTAGGCGAAAGAGCTTCTTTGTTACTTCTTGATCCAACCCAACTGAACCTGCTATATTTTCCATGAGCTCACCAGAAGGCTACCAACTCGATTCACGCATTAAAGACTGCACGCATACCTCGTTATGTTTTGTTAATGTACTTTCTTTTTTGTTGGAAAACATAAAAATATGCCCTTTTTTGCCTCCTCCTCTCAGATGACGTCCTTGGAGCTGGTCGGCGAGGAAGTGGTCGGTCAGGCTCGATGTCCCTTCGAGTCCGGTCAGTCCAACGTCGGACTGTTTGCTGGTAAGTCGACTTTAACTCCTGGAACAAACACATAGGAGCTGTTTATATAGTAGAGCTGAAAGATTTGGGGAAAGATCTAATTGTGATTAATTTTGCGATGTAATTTTTTTAAGCTTCACTAAGAGATTTAAAACACGATGGAACATTACCACCTGAGAAACTGTCAAAACACTAAGAAGTCTGTATTATAATGTAAAAGTGAGACCTTAAAGATATTGATGTAGAACATAAACTGTGTTTCTGGGTCAGCGGAGGCCATTTTTTGGACCACAAATGTGACTTTTTCCTTGGGTATTCCCTGATCGTGGAGCGATTTTGGTCCATCTTTATTTATTTTTTTTGTAATTCAAGTTTTTATTTATTTTTACAACTTTTAGTTTGAACAGACAGCAGTACACATTACACTCGACATACATTACACACTCTATTTGGGCCCGTAACATATTTACAAAGTGCCTGTACCTGTATGAGAGAGACAAAAACAACAAACAAACAAACAAACAAACATCATTTTCATGCAGGGATATGTTTGTCTATTAACTGTTGTTAATACAGGTATACCTACATGGAAAAACCTGATATTTAGCAAGCAAAAGGTACATTGTTAGAGCTAATGAGCCCAAACAGCACCAGTGATGAGATACAGCGTTTTTCCTGTATAGAGGAATTTTGGGCGTCCCTTATGTTTTAGCTAGCTCCAGGGGGAAGCCACCAGCGCAATTATTATCAAATTGTCAGAAAAAACATCAAAAAAAGGTTCACAGATTGATCATGTTTACTGTCATGTGTAGTCGACCTCCAGAGACTCAGTCTAAGCCAGGAGAAACCCTGCTATAGTGACAGTTCACCAGTAAAACTGTAAAACCTATGACTAGAACATATGTCTACATTATATATTTTGATCAGTGTCAAAGGTTTTAATCCATTTTGTGCCTAAAAAGATACTCTAACAGACCAAGATACTTACATTTGGCATCGCTGAGGCGTTCAGTTTTACAAAGAAACACATGTTGGTGTTTTCTCAGGTGGAGATTTCTACTCGGCCACCATGACGGACTTCCTGGCGAGCGACGCTGTCATCTACAGAAGTCTGGGAGACGGTCGACCCGTCCTCAGGACCGTCAAATACGACTCCAAGTGGCTCCGAGGTACGTCAGACATGTTAGAATTATGTGCACCATCACTAACATGAAACTTTGAATGTCACATTTATAGTTTAGGTTGTAATTATTTTGACGGTTATGCGGTTTTGTTCTTCAGTTTCTGAGCTTCAGCACATTCATATTGAAATAAAATAATGGACTCTCCATCCAAGTTCTTTAATTTGAGTATGTTTCTATCAATAAAGAAACAGCTGTGTGGGGGATTCAGCCTTTTAACACATAAGCTGCAGGAGTTTAAGAGTAATTGAACAGCTGGACATGAACCCAGACAAAGTCATCCCTTAATTAATATCGTCAGTTTAAAATTGAGGATAGAATTGTTTGCTGTCGGGCTGTCCGACTCCTGACTTGTTTCACTGTGCACATGTGAAGCCTGCATGTCAACAAACTCTGTATCTTTCAAATAAAGTTAAAGAAAACTCAGTGTAACTAAGAACCCTTGACTTGGACTAAGTAATGTTCTGAGTTAGACTTTGATTATTCAGGGAAGATGAGAACTGTGCAAATGTGCTTTTTGTATCAAGCAGAAAAATAGCCCTACTTTGAAGGCAGTGACTGGCTGATGTCTTCAGATGCTTTGTTTCGTCCTTTGTGACGCCTTCCTCTCTCAGACCTTTACTGTAGACACCATGTTGTAAACCTGCTGAAATCCAAACTGAGACTTTGGGGTAGTATCCATAATTGTATTTCCAGCTAAATGTACAGAAACAGAACAGAACAAAAAATATCTAACTGTCCAAATGCTTATGGTCCGGACTATATGTTGGTTGTCAGTCTGCAACATCTAGCTGAAAGAAAACATTTTGAAGATTGTTTTAATTCTCTTTAACTCAGCACAAGTCTCAGTTGAGTTTTATGCGAACTTTGTGTAAAGAATCGCTGTTTCCGAAATTAACAATGAGCCTTCAAGCTTTGTCGTAGAACTGAACTAGTAGCTGATGAATTAATTTTAGTAATTTTGACAATTAGTCTTCTGAATCCCAATGTTGTCTGTACAAAATCACCAAAAGTACACAATTTACGATGGCCAGAAACAATCAGATATTGAACTTTCTGATAGTCTTTAAGCTAATCCTGCGCAATCTCTGGTTACGTAAAGAAAATAGAACCAAATATATGCTTAAAATGGTGACAGGTCATTAAAAATTAGCCAAAAATAAACCTTAAACAAGATTCTGGAAATACTTTGACCAAAACTCAGAGTTCTCAACTGAACTGCAGGCAGTGTTTACACAGAGCAAATAGAAGACATATAATAGAAATTAATGGCAGTGGTGGCCTAGTGGTTTGTGAAGCGAACTTGTAACCAGTGGGTCGCCGGTTCGAGACCCCGGACTGGCAAGAGGTTGAGGTGGGAAAGTGAGAGTGACCGCTTGTCCCAGTCACCACCACTGTGGACCCTTGAGCAAGACCCTTAACCCCTGACTGCTCCCCGGGTGCTGCACCGTGGCATCCCACTGCTCCTAGTATGTAAAGAAAAGAAATTCAACTTTGTTTTTTAATGATAAACATTTCTGAGTTCTCTCTCCTTCTAGTCATGGCTGCTCTGTTTCCAAAGAGGTGCATGACTTTACATTGCAGTGAGAAATGAGCACACAATGAAGAACAATGTGACAGGAGCAGAAGCTGCTCAGGGTTTAGAGGGTTAAGTAACAGTTTTAGCTTAATTAGCTTGACTTAATATTGATTTTCATTCCTTCTTCATAGATTCCCATAAGAAATCATCTGAGGACACGTGATTACACTTGAAATTATATAGATTAAATGACTGAAACTCAAGTGGCCAATTAGCAACATGCAGAACACGTTTTAATTAATCTTAGCATCCAGTGGTCCTGCAGGACTGAAACACATCTACAGTCATGTTTAAATCCGGATGGCCATCATGTAAATATTCCACAGGCTGCAGATTAATGAAGCTAACGGGTCATAAAAAACTTCTTCTCCGTGGGGTTCTGAAAAAAGGCATTTTGGGAAAGTTAAGGAGTCAGTAACTGTGAAGTAAAAGTGGGCGAAGCAACCTTTTATCACCCAATAACTGCAGGGTTGTGTCGAGCAGACTGAAGGTTACGGTGAAGGAAGATATGAGCAGAGCCTGAAAATGGAGAAAACTGATAATCGTATCCCCCTCTCTCTCTCTCTCTGCAGAGCCTCACTTTCAGCACGCCATCGACTACGGGAACTACGTCTACTTCTTCCTGAGTGAAATCGCAGTGGAGTACACCGCCCTGGGCAAGGTACCTGAGTGAGAATGTGAATGTTTGCCTCTAATAGTAAAGAAGATGTAAAAACTTTCCCAAGTCTAGTGCTTCTATGAAAACTGAAACTCACTGTTTTCATCCCTCCTGGTCACACCGCCAGTGAAAGATCAATTTCTAATGTGTTTCCAGTGGAAGTGGTGGGCAGCAGAAATCTCCTCCTAGTTGTTGGAGTAGGAAATGTTGGGATTAAATGCTCATGATATGATTCCACTGGGAATTTGAAATGATATTTAGTCTATAGTGTCTAGGCCGATTGATTGGTTGATATGCTTTCATCTGAACATGTAATGTCTGTGAAGGTCCTCAATCATCCAGGTCATGGTTATAAGTCCAGATGCTACGATTGAAACTACAAAGACTCTCATCTGAACAAATTCTCAATATCCAGACAATCTCTGGTGTTGCTTCCAGGGTTGATCCATTATTTTTTTGCAGCAGGAGGAACAGATTACCTGTGAACACCCCCGAGTTTTCACAACATGGTCCAACCTAATAGAGTTATTTAACATTTACTGAACATTACTGTCAGCAAGTTTAGTATTATTGACACCATGTCAAACGGAGATGGAACAATAATAAGAGACACACATACAAAAAAAACAACAGAAACAAATACAAAGAGCCAAAAAACTGCCAAAAGACACAAAAAGACCAGAAAGAGATGCAAATTGACCACATAGAGATCAAATAAGACTTTCTGTTCTCTCCCAATATAATGCTATAGATGCAATTTTGCACACCTTTGCATTTGCATTGTATTTATATTTTGTATTCTTTATATATGTTATCGCGGTTCACTTTTCGCGGTCTCACTGTATCACGGATTTTTAAATTGTATATACCAACCAGAGCACTGTGTTCTGTGTCCTGGGCGCTGAAAAGAATATAAGGACGACGGCAGCAGTGTCTTATAACAAGACTGCGAAGAGGGTGGTGACTTCCTGCAAAAAGGCTACTCTTATAAAATGTGGGGAGGATTTATAATGCCTTAAAATATATATAAATAATAAAATAAATATAAGGTCGCTACTATGAGCATTTTCGTCTATCGCGGGGGGTTCTGGAACCTAAACCCCGCGATAGACGAGGGACCACTGTATATGTATTTTTTTTGTCTTTTGTGCACCGTGGGACTCTGGAAAATGGCATTTCAATTTCACTGTGTGTACTGCACATGTAGAGGTATTGACAATAAAGTTCACTTTAACTGACTAAAAACAGTTTAAAAAACAAACACAAATAGATGCTAATTCAATGCAAACACAGCTCACCTCTTAGATACACAAAAAGTCTTTAAAGAGACATACAATGAACACAGATAAATGCAAAACCAATGCAAATGGAGACAAAATAACACAAAGATGTGCAAAATTACTCAAGACAAATACCAAGAGCCATATAAATACACAAAAAGACTAGAAAGAGAAGCAAATTGAGCACGGAGAGTCCAAATTGCCTGACACTATGTCAAAGAAGCCGCCAATGTGGCTGCATTTTGTTCAAACGGACAAAAAGTGAAGTGAAACTTTGCTAAGAGCAGTTTTTATATAACAGCTCGACAACCAACATGACAACTGTTTGGTTGAAGAGTAGATCTAATGTCAGCCCACCAAGACTTCCTCTGGTTCTCTGGTCTACATGTTATAGATTTATTGCCTGTTCAGGACGTTGTCAGGATCCACGCTGTGCGATAGTCTTTGATGAACACTTTAACCTCCAAACATCTTCTTAACATTCCACTTTCGTGTCTCCAGGTTGTGTTTTCTCGAGTTGCCCGGGTTTGTAAGAACGACAACGGAGGATCTCCAAGAGTCCTGGAGAGATACTGGACTTCATTCCTAAAGGTGACTTCATTCTTCTGTTTGAATGAAGGAAAAGTCTTCGGGCCACAATGTCTTCTAGTATTTATTAATGCATCATAAAATCCCTGCTCCTGTGTGTTTAGGCTCGGTTGAACTGTTCGGTTCCTGGAGATTCCTTCTTCTACTTCGACGTTCTTCAGTCTCTCACCAACGTTCTGCAGATCAACCAGAGACCTGCGGTGGTCGGAGTCTTCACCACTCAGGCCAACAGGTAACCCGACTCCCAGAGCTCTGAGAGGCCTTAAAGTCGCTGTTTTTCAAGATCGATCTGCGCTGTGACATAAGGGAGATTTTCAAAGTAAAAGGGCGTTTTTGGAAAGTTAGGAAGATATGAAAGTTTTTGTTGTTGGAGTGATTTTTGTAAAGTTAGGACCCTTTTTAAAAGAAGTGAGAACAAATAGACAGCAAAGATATTTTTAATGACATGCTTTAAAAGGATGGACATACTCAAGAAATGTTTTGGAACATGAAGTCCGTTTCTTTGGAAATGGGTAGACCTTTTAAAAGTGAAGGCGTCATTTAAAAGTCAGGACGTTTAATAAAAAATGGGAACATTTATAGAAACTGCGAACATAATCGAGAAGTGTTTCTAAAATGTGTTTTTGCATGTGACAACTATGTGTTTTCCAAAGTGAGAACTTCTTTGGTGAGACATTTTTAGAAAGGGAAGACATTCTTAAAACATTAAAACATTGTTAATGGGTGGGCATATTTTGGAAAATGTTTGCATGAGAGTGGTGATGTTTTTTGAAGAGTTAGTTGTTGCAACTGAAACATCTTTGGTGAATCTTAATATTTTTGTAGAGCTGAGACAGATTTAGAAATTAGGTTTTTCAGGGGGGACGTATGTGACGAAATAAAAACACTTTATCCTTCATGTCTACATTTAAAAAAATGCAAAAAGTAAATCATTTGTACTAACTATATTCTTTAAAAACCAAAAAAAAATCGGGTTCCATCTTGCAACCATGAAGCCTTTAATGATTTAGCTGCAACAAACGGTCACATGACAAAAATTCAGGGATTTTTCGCCTGAACTGCAGGATGTGTTTATACACAGCAGAGAGGAGACACGTACGGAAACAAAATTTAAATGTAGGTAGTAAAATATCTAGAATGTGGAGTCTCGATTTTTTTTGTGGCATTTGTAATACCTGTGAGAACTTGGAAAATGTTTTACATGTTAATTCTGGGTTTTTAAATTTTAATAAAAGTGCAGAAGCATAGCGACTGGCCCAGATTTGATTCCAACCTTGGGCGTTTACCGCATGTCCTTCCCCACTCTCTCCCGTTTCCATCTCTATCTACTGTCGTATCTAATAAAGGCATAAAAGGCCAAAAATAAATCTTAAAAAAAAAGAAAGGTGTTATGTCAAGAAGTGGTCATGTGGTGACTTTTATCAGGATATAAAGGTGTTTTTTAAAAGGCAATACCTCTTCTGGAAACCAAGAACATCTTTGAAAGTGTGGACTTTGTTAGAGAATTAGGATATTTTTAATATGCTGGGTATATTTTGTAAAATGTAGTGTCTTGAATAGTGAAAATCAGCTAAAAAGTAATAGTAATAATTGAAAAAATGCTGAATATCTGATGTGATAATCTTCCAGTTGATCCCTAGACGTTTAGTCCAGTCGTTACTCCAATCAAAGTCTGCTTATTAAAGGTTAAAGATTAAAGGTTTCTGTTTAGATTATGCTCATTGATCATATGTAAATGAGGTTCTTCACAGTTTTAGATCTACGAATCTTTTTTCAGCACGGGTAGAAATGCTTCTTTCTTTTTCTTTTGGTTTCACTCTCTTCCTTCTTTATTCCCCTCTTTGCGTTGTCTTTCTTCAAAGCCGTCGTAATACTCCAGGAGGCTGGCCTCATTAGCTGCTGCTCAGCGTGTGTCGATGACAGTCAGCAGCTCAGAGCTCCGTCCTCTCTCCACACGTCTCCAGTGAACTGACTTTATTTGTTTGCGCTCAGTCTGGATTACATAAGGTTTGATTTGCTGTGTGGATTCTGCTGCGAGTCACAAGCTCAGCAGAGCGCTCTGTGACCCGACGTTCGCTGTATTGCAGCTTTTCGGTGTCTCGGGACGGAGTCTGACGGTTTTAGTTTCAGTTTTGATCTGAAAGTTTAGTCTTACATTACTGAATGTTATCTGAACTTCCTTTAACTCTCTGAACCCCAAAACCCCAAAAGGCAAGTTATCTTTAGAAAATCTCTATAATTGTACCATTAATCAGATCCAGAAACTTTAAAAGCAGAGAGAAAAGACAGATGTTTAACTTCCTGATGGTCCTCGAACTAATCATTTGTATATCATCAGGAAACATAATCAAATCTAAGCTTAAAATCATAAGAGTTCATGAAAATCACTTCATTCTACATGTCTCATTTTGAAAATGACCAAAAAACAAACCATTTGCACCAGATTCTGTAAAAAACAATCACCAAACACCAAATTCAGGAACTATTAAGCTCAGCTCGGATGAACTGCAGGCTGTGTTTACATGGAGCAGACAGGAAAAAGCATGGAAACATCTATAGTATGTAGAGCCTTCTCTTTTTTCCAGTATTGGTAACTCCTGTGGGCACTTAGAAAAATGTTGTATATGTTGATTCCAGTTTTTCAAAATCTCTATAATGTGTAGAGCCACCACTTTTTTCAGTCCTGGTAACATCTGTGGGAATTTGGACAGATGTTGTACATGTTCATTCCATTTTTTTCCCATTTTTGTACAACAAATAATCAAAGAAATTAATTTTTTGTTTTTGTCTTTTTTATGATTTATGGCTTTAGAACTGTGTCATATTGCAGAAGAGACATTTATCTCTACTTCTAGTCATGATTGTGTTGTTTCTGTAGAGGTGCAGGACTTCATATTACAGTAAAAAATGAGCCCACAGTGTGGAAAAATGTGACAGGAGCAATACACACCCAGAAACTGCTTCACTGGGGTTCAGAGGGTTAACTTGTAGAGTCTCAAAATGAATATAGTTCTGGTTGAAAAGCAGTTTTCTAACTCGCTCTGTCCTTCTCCAGTATCCCCGGCTCAGCAGTTTGTGCCTTCTACATGGACGACATTGAGAAAGTCTTCAACGGGAAGTTCAAGGAGCAGCGAACCAGCGACTCGTCCTGGACTCCGGTACCCGACGAACAGGTTCCCCGTCCGAGGTGAGGCGGCAGACAGAGTTTAAAACCTGTTTTTATCTGACTTTATTGTATAACAGGGTGACAAAATTAGAACACAGCAAACACAGTGGTACAGGACATAAACCGTAGACATACAGTCAAATAACAGACAGAGACAAACCTTGCAGTCAGAGTTCATGTGAATTCAGTGGGTATGGGGCGATATTTGAATGGAGGGTATGATTTTAACAGGGAGGGGTATGGCGTGTATGATGGGGATAAAAAAATAGGTTTAAATAAATAAATAAATAAATGGATAAATAAACAAACAAACAAACAAACAAACAAACCGATTAACAAATTGTGAGGCATTAGGGTTAGAATGAGAGAAAAACAAACAAACAAATAGATAAATGGTATATAAGATATATAATAGCTAATATAATATTTATATGACAAAGTATAATGAAACATAATGTGACAATATATAACAATATAAAGCAATGCATTATAGAAAACCATTATAACCTATAATACAGTATAATTTAAGATAGTATGATATTTCTTATTATGTTATAATACAATATGGTATAGTATAATATAATAAAACATAATATAGTGTGATGTAATGGATAATTAACTTAATAAAGTTTGATCTAGTGTAGTATAATATTATAAT
>OMNN01048947.1:3782-16416 GCA_900302755.1 Chromis chromis
ATTTTATTTTGAAATAGCTCATAATTGACATATTGCTACATATACAACTTACATATACAACACCAACAGATCAACATCTCAAAAAGTTGACATGGTGAATCTAGCAAACACGTTCCTAGTTTGTTTTTTGTATTACTTTTAGTTTTTTGGTATTATAATATTGAGGGATTTATTAGGGGCAAGATTTGAGAAATTCTCTATATTTATTACAATAAAGGCATTTGACTCAGTCTCAATAAACACATGTACAAATGCATCCTCATGCTTGTTGCATTGTTAAATTTTCCTGTAAAATCCCAGTAAAACACTGACAGCTGTGATCACCAGTATTTTACTGTATTTTACACTGTTAATATAAATGTTTTTTAAAACAATAAATTACTGCAAAATGTATAACTGTATTGTACTCTAGAATACTTTAATACAGTAAAATACTGGCAGGAGTGCATATTTTTCACATTGCTACTATTGTAATTTACTTAAACAGTTATTTACTGTAGAATATAAAGTTTACTAGACCTACCAATGCTATACTGTTTAGAGATGCCACTGTAATCAGCATTGACCATAACTAAATTCCAACATATTTTTGGCCTTTTATGCCTTTATTGGATAGGACAGTGGATAGAGTACTAATTATGTTTAACATATAAAAATGCATATATCACTCAAACAAGTAAAACAATAAAGGATAAGGAAAGTTACATTTTTATGAAATTGAAAGATTTATATTAAGGTATGTGTGATATACTGTAGTCTATTAAATATATTACAAACCAGAGAAATATAATTTGACTAATGTAAAAGAAAAAAAAACGAGAGAAAAAAACTTCATAATATGATATTTTTGGTTTTTGGTTCCACATTTCCATATTTTAAAGTTTTTAACTTTATATTGGAAAACCTATGACTAGAATCTGGCTGTATTTTTACAGTAATTTATTTCAGCCAACTTAAATGTGTTTTTTCACCCCTGGCTTTTGTTTTTAATTTAGTTTTAGTCAACTATAACAGCCTTTCTCTTCAGCAGCTTAATGTGAAACCGAGTTCACCAGCTAGTTACCAACTTTGTCTGCAGTTTGACCCAAAACAGTGAAGTTGTGAGATGTAAAGCCAAAACAATGACAGCAGAACTCAGGGGAGCCGCAGAGTTGTTGAAAACTTATTGCGGATTCATCGCCACAAGCGACACGCAACTGGTCCTGTGATCCATTGTTAATAGAAAGATATTGATTAGAGCTGCTTTAAGTAAAGGATCTGAATACTCCATTCATCTGCAGGCTTGCTGAAGGCAAAAGCATCAACAGCATGATGTGGGACTCCGAGCTTGTGGATATTAAAATATTCTTTTTTTTTTTTTTGTCTCTTAAAACATGACCGGAATGATAAAACAAAAGCTGGCGTAATGGCAAGGTTGCAGCTGCAGTCTAAGCTCTGCTCTGAAGGTATTCTTTGACTTTATCATATTTTCTGCACCTCAGGCTTTTTTTTCCCACTTCACTTCATGAAATATTTATTAACCCTGAAACAGCAAGCACACTTCATACTTCATATAAGCACATTCCAGTTGGGGAATGTGTACAGTGTATGATACTACATACCAGATGTCTGCTGTGCCATGCATGCAACATTTAAGTCACTTTAAAAAGCCTCAAAAGTCAAGTGGATTTAGTTGGAGTTGGAACTACGTCACACCACATAACAAACCTCAACCAAAAAATCTGACTATGATCAAAATGCATCACATCAGTGTAAAAATTTGAGTCATGTTCCCGTCAGACCAGACAGATGTGGAGTAATGGACCAGCTGCCCCACTGCAGGATGCAGTCAATAACATTTTTATTACCTAAAGCCAAGAATAAAGTCTCACTGGTCCATTTCCTGTCTGACTATATTTTATTTAACAACCAAAAGGATAAAGTCAAGCCTCCAACTGTGTACATGAAAACATGTGAGCCCCCAGGGCAGCAGAAAACTACCACTTGAATCAGGGTCACAACAAAAACAATATTTGATTACTTTATGCAGCTGCTTTACTGCTGCTGAGTCATTTCTTTCCTACTGTACATGTTTTTCCATCTATGTTAGGACAGAATTGTGATTTCTGACCTGTTTTTGAACCTTTTCATGGATACCATTAATTTAAGTTGGTTAAACTGGAGACAAGACATAGCAATACTGTTCAGGCAGAGGCTGGATGTTTTTCCTTGCTTACTTTTGCAGACCCTCGGTTGCACCCTCAACTTTACAACAATTTGGAGACCTATCAGTGTGTTTGTATTTCCCTGAAACTAAATATGTGATTATATATTTAATGAAATTTCAATTTTGAAACCAGCTGAGCCAGATTATTCCTTTCCTGCACCACACTCAGTTATTTTGATTTTTAAAAAACACTTCTTTTTTTTTTTGTAGTAAATTACCATAATTTTAGGAAACAGTGTTACGTTGGAGTAAAAGTGCCACTGTTTGTGAATCACTGGTATGTCGTTGAGCATATGTACCAGTTTTAGTTGAATTATGTAAATTGTAGTATAAGATCTGTAAAATCAAGTGTAAGATCATCCCCCAAATGTGTGTAAAAAAAAGTCAGTCACATCAGTAAATAATGATGTCATTCAGTTGTTGTTGCCTTCAGTATACCCATTTTGCCCAAGCAGCCTCATTAGGTGTTTCTAAGTTTTCATTTTTCACGAGGACACTTTTAAATAACTCTCGACCACATAAGGAAGTAGTTAAATCTAGTGATAGAGGAGAGAGAACTAATCCTTGATAAACTTATCCAGCTAAAAACTAACAAGTCAAGCTTATGCCCTTCGATGATTTTATCTGTTCAGTTTTTTTTGTTGTTTTTTTTGGCCTATAAATGCATGCAACTCTTGAATGCTGAGGCTTCACTCACTTGCTGAGTGTTTGTTGCCATGGATGAGAGAATATTTATAAGCTGTTAGAATCCCCATTTTTAGAGAAGGACACAGTGGCCATATAAGACTATATTAACCACAGCTATCGAATTCCAAAAACAAACTTTTGTGCAAAGTTCTTGTGTTACCTACTATTACTAAAATAGATAGCTTTTACTTTTTTGTTGTTTAAGCTGGTTTATTAACATAAATTCATATGTCTACCCAACTAATGTAATAGACAATGTATTGGTACTATATTTTGGATTAGTCTGTTACAAAATAGTACAGTAAGTCCCTGTTTGTGATTAAAATATAATAGTGTCACTAGCTAAGTGAGTCCACACTTTGCACTCTGTTTCTGATGGAGAAATAATTTATTAAAACATGTTCTGAACACCCACACTCACCAACTTCTGCTATGATACCATATTGTTCTAATCCAGGCTTGCCAACTCTAACACTTTTAGTGTGAGACATCTGCTTTCAGGCTCCGTCTCACACACACAGAACAAATCAGAGGAAGCCTCTAAGTCCATCATTTATGAATATGTTATATAGGTTACACAGGCTTCCTCTGTGCAGGACAAAGTCTGAACCTCTGGCTTTTTCTACAATTCCACTGCCAACACTGTTTCATAAACAGTTACAGAGAGTGCAAAAGAGTCACACAGTTTGTCTTTGAAATCACAAAACACCTTCCATATATGTTGAATTTTGTCTCCTTTACCTTGTTCTGAAATTTCACGTACACTACAAACTGAGTCATCCATAAAATACAACTTTACTGCAATAAAAACAGAATCTCTAGCATGTTAGATCAATGGCACTCAACAGTAATTAATGTAATCCAAGTGTGAGTTTAGTTCGTTGCTTACTGCTGTTTGCAGCGGTCTTTGCTTTAAGTGTATTTTTTTAAAAGTAACATCAGACAGCAGCAGGATCCACATTAGCATCTCCAAGGTGTCAGAGTTGCAGTAATTTCATTAATTATTTACAATTATTCATGATTCCAGACACAGAGACGTCAGGCAGAGCAGAATATGACAGCTAGCCGAGTAACAATGAAAACACATTTTATTGTACCAGAAGTTGTCATAGATTAAATATAATTATACAAGACAGCCTTTCCATTGGATCGGAAATCATAAATTAGCTGATACAAATATTTTGTCAGCAACACAGACAATATCTTTGGGATGATTATTAACTCATGACTGACTGATTGCTGACCGTAGGCAACATTGTTTTAAGGCACAAATGACCAGTCACCTTAACCGTAATAACATAACGAAGGTAACTGATCCAAGTCCAAGCTAATCACAGCTGCAATGTAAAAAGCATTCAGTGACTGTCTTTCATTTTCTCCCCCCTCCTCCAGCCCCTAATGCTGTTCTTTATATTATAAAACTAGTCAGATATCTGCTAAAATGCAGGCACAGTGATCAGAGGCAGCAGATGTCATTCCAGACAACACCATACATTCACACTTGAATGTATGGTGTTGTTATGGACCAGATGTAACAGCTGGCTGTTGCATCTGGTCCACTGTACACTCAGGTCCTACCAAAAACTCATTAGGTGATTTACATAAAACTGAAATTGGAATTCTCCTTTCTTTTTGTAAAACAGTAATGATGTTGCAGCAATTTTATGGTATGATATAGAAAGTATGATACAAGAAACATCATGTAGAAGATGCAAGCAGGTTTACCCAGAATGCAAAAGTTTCTTTACAAGGTTTTGAACAAGGCAAGCAGACAACTATTGGAAGCAGGCAAGTAAGGCAAATACAAAAAGCTTGAGGTAGGGGCTACAGAACAATGAGATAAAAAGCCAAGTCTCAAATGAAAACCCAGCAAAAAAAAAAAAGCTATGATGAGCTGCAGCCGATAAATACCACAGCGGTAATGAGAGGAGTTCAACAAATCCAGGATATCTTTTCATTATCCAGCTTTACTAAGCCTAACAACCACATCCAGCTCAGTGGTCACACAATATAGTCATTCCACGCCAACTCACCAAGGGCCCCCCAGTTGAAGTCATGGATTTTGCACTCTCTTATATATAATGTTTATTTCCTGAACTAATGACAAAATAGCTCAACCATACAGACATATAAAACCTTGAAATCAACATAATACAAATATTTACCTGACAATTAAAGCCACCAAATGTGATATTAAAGCCACTGTAAACTACGAAAAATGTGTCATTTTCTTAAAATGTTTAAATAATGATGGTGTAATATAACATCTTTAGTTTCTTAATATGTTTTCAATGGATATGAAGACATTCCCGTCAAAAAGTTTCAAAGAAATCAAAACAATCCTTCCTTAATAAGAAATACTGTTAAAATGTCCTAAAATAGTGGATTTTCAGCTCCAAGGCTAATTTTAGGAAGACCTGTGGCAGTCATTTTTTGATGTAGCACCAAATGCCATTTAGATATGACAAAACTAGGTTGTTTCTACTCACAACGTAAAATTGTTTGGAACTGAGTGAGTTCTATTAGTGGAGATTTTTAATTTGATGATAAATGATAGATTTTCATTTTAATTTCTGTAAAAAATAAAATCAGCATAATCTATTGACATGATTACAAGTTCCAAGTTTTTCTTGAGGTTTCTGGATATTCAGTAAAAATTCTGTGAAAAATGAGCAACTGGTGAGGCTTTAAAGATGTTTAAAGTCACTGAAGTTATCAAATTTAACACCAAGGGTCAATTTTCAAAAAATCATAACTCAAAAAATATTTGGAGTAGAGCTGTGGGATTTTGCAGAATTCCGTGGTTTAGGTAGGTTTTTGCATTTTTCCCTTTTTTTCAAGAAAATCCACGACCTCAATTGGGAGGGCCTATGAGTTGGTGTGGAATAACTCAATAGTGTTCATCAACACATTAATTCATTCCAGGTTTTCCAAATCTAGCTATTAGATCATTCACATATAAGGTGCAGTGTTGGACAAGTCCAGAGCTGCATATATCTTACCAAAAAAAAACAAAACAATAACCCTAAATAAATATAGGAAATTTAAAAAATATATGAGAACTGTGTGAATGAGTGAGTCAATATCCTTGCCTTGAGTACAATCCTTTTATTATCAGTTTGAGTGATACATTCCCAAATGTTTACAAGAGATTCTATCACTTTGGCTTGAAAATACAGTAAAGAGAGATTTTCTTGGCTGAACTGAATAGACTGTACTGTACTGAGTGAACCTAAAGGCAGAATGTGAGCTCGTCTGGGTCTGAAAAGATGCAGTGAAAAATTGATGCTTGCTTACATACTGTATTAGCAAACATTTTCAGTAATCCTTGAATTCCAAGGGCAAATACACCACATACAGTCTTTATGTATTTTATTAGATATATATAATTCAATTCAGCGCTGCACAACAGAATTAGATGCCTTTTCTCTAAAGTCATCTCTACTTTGTAAATAATATTTTGATTTATTCTCTGGATGCCTTTGCCAGGATTCATTTCCAGTGTGCGTTTGTATGTTCCCGTGTGTGTGTTCAGGCGTGGATGTGTGTGCACTAGTGCATGTTTACCCCACACCCAACAGGAAATTAACTGACTGCTGATCAGTGGACATCGAGGAAAGCGAAAGATGACTGTCTTATTAAAAATGTGTCAGATGCTGCAGGTGGTGGATTCAGAAGCATCTCTCACCGAACTGACAACACAGTTTGTCTTTGTCATTATCTCTTTTTTGGTTTCAAGATCTGAAACGATAGAGCCACTTTTTTTTGTGTGTGTGTGTGTGTGTGTGTGTGTGTGAGTGTGCACGTGTTTGTGCACCAAACAGATGTGATCTTGTGTAATCTGATTACCTACCTGAGGAGGAGTGATGTCAGCTACCCATATAGAAATGAGCTGTGCAGCCTCATCTCGCTGCTCTTCCCTAGTCAAAAAGGACATTTGGCTTCCGCTTTCATATTAATTCTCTTGAATTTTTAATCAACTTGCGACTTTCTCTATTCATATTATGCTTGTATTTTTTTCTTTTCCACAGCAGCACTGAGCAAAATCCTCTGGAAACTATGGACTGTAGAAGTTAATGCAGCCTCTGTTACCCTTAATGGTCAGTGAAAGCAGCCTTGCAGCACTATAGCTCTACTGAATCTAAAATAATGACCTCACTTGACTTAAACAATTCTTTTTCATCTCTGTGTCTTATAGAGTTGATCATTTGGACAGTACACTGTTCAGCCACGTCATTATGATCACTGACAGGTGAAGTGAATAACATTGATCATATTGGTACTATGTGGTGTTCTGCTGGAAAACCTGGGATTTTGGCATCTGTGTTCATGAGACTTAGACACCCAAATAAACATTGTCCCAGAACAAGCACACTCTCTCATGCAAATGGCAATCCCAAATGTCACTGGCCTACCCCCACAGGAAAATGCACCCCACTACATGGCAAAAACACCAAACAATCAGGAACATCTTGAGGAACATGACAATGGCCCAATATGTTGATTTGACTTCAAAACTTCCTAGACTCCATTCTGATCTAGCATCAACAGGATGCAGTGGAAAAAGTTTGATTGAAAGAGGCCACACTGCACAAGCCAGAGTACCCAAATGATCCATTGCCAATGTCCTGGTGCCAGACCCCATAGGACACCCTGAGAGGTCCTCTTGTCCATGCCCAATGGTTCAGAGCATTTTTGACCACATAAGGAGGACCAACACAATATTAGGCAGGTGGTCATAATGTTATGCCTGATTGGTGTATGTTGTTAGAGTAGCAAAACCACCAGTTACTTCTCATCTTTAAAGTCTTTTCTCTTGTCAAAGTATGTTGTTTGTTGTGTTGCTTAAAAAAATCTTCTGATAACTCGTATATCTTCTGTTGTTGCCATTTTAAAGGTCTTTTTAAAGAGGCAACAATGGGCCTATTTCACATTAAAAAAAACAATTTTCGATCAGCGGCACAAAGGTGAGATTCATGCTTTGTCAGAAGTGTTTTCAAGTTTTTTTTAATTTCAGGTTGATTAGGCAGTTGCACATCCCGGTTAATCGCCCCTGCAGTCATCTACATCTAATGCGGCTAAAATTCTAATTATCCATCTTATCATGGCTTCACTACACCTCATTATTTAACACCTTTTCACCCAGGTCTCACTGAAATCATCACGGACCCGGCAGTGAACTCACCGCTGTAGTTTAGTTGTTTCCGTCTCCCATAATGAGGACAAAAGGGAGGAACATGCCCATTAAAGGATTCAGTTTGCAAAACGTTACTTTGAAAATACATTTCAGTTCAATAATTTATTTGTGTGATCTCAGCATATCACCGGGAAATAATGAGTAAAGCTTGGAGAATTAATTCTTCAGGATCCCATAGTGCTCAATTAAACCCCGTATTTATTTACCCTTTCCGCTGTTGAAGCGAATATCTTTATCTGATTCCAGTAAAGCATTCTAATGGTGGCTCCTGTGAGAATTACAACCTCTCTTTGCCCCACGGCTTTGGATGGGTCTTTAGGTATTTGCCAATTATTCCATTCTGTAAATAATTACACATACAAATTGGGATAAAATATAGAAAAAATGACAAAAGAAGATAAAAAATAACTGCTAACAAAATGAATCAGTAGAGAACAATGCAACATAACAGCACTTGTGTAGTTTTTCTATAGATTTTCAAAGGTCTATGTTTAAGATTTGTCTTGTCAGGGGCTCTTGCCATATGAAAAGGTATCTTGATGATTCCTGGAGACTGACTGGCCAAAGATCTACAGGTCTTGGCAGCCATCTTGGGTGTTATTCCAGGCTAATAAGAGCGGGTCCCTATCTAAATGAGAGAGAGGCATAACTGCAATTTCAATGGTCACCGAGACATAAAGGCTGCATGTGTAGAGTCACCAGTCAAATCTGATAAAACCTAGCAAAAAAGTAAGTGTTATATTCCAAAGATTATCCTTCTACGATCAAGTTTCATTACATTGCACTTGTGTCAGTGCAACAACACGATTAGCTGGATGTTTTTATGGATGGATGATTGGCTTTTTGGAGGGAGGGTTGAAAAATTCTCCTGTAGATTTCTATTCAAGATTCTTTAAGTGGTGAGGTTCTATCTTGTAACATCTCTGCACTGGTCCAATCACAGTATCACCAGAGATGTTTTCAATAGTTTCGGTCCAACCGTCACCTTCAACCATGAGTTCTGGGTGGCCAACTGAATGATATCATGGATTCAAGAGACTGAGATGAGTTTCCCTCAGAAATTCAGAACAGAACTTTCATGCTAAACAGAATCTTAGAAATAGAAAGATAAAGAATTAGCAGATAAAATCATGACAGAAAAGGGGAAAACACAAGATAAACTTCTATGAGCCCTTTGAATTGTTCAAAAACAGAATACAGATTTCAACAACGAAAAAGACTGCTTGCAAAATTAGCTTAACTCAAGCAAATTTTACACTTTTTCAAACCAGTTCAACATTAGTAATTGTGTTTGTTACACCACATAAGGAAGTAGTTAAATCTGGTGATAGAGGGGAGAGAACTAATCCCAGATAAACTAATCCTGCTAAAAGCTAAAAAGTCGAGCTTTGATGCCCTTCAATGATTTATTCTGACTTCTGTTTTTGTTTTGTTTTTTTTTGTTTTTTCATTTTGCAATTAACTCTTTAGTGAAGTAACCTTAAAACTGTTTCTACTGTCTACCTTTACAAAAACAATTTGTAAAGATCAGGATCTATTTTATTGTACAGCTGCAGAGAACAATATGGTGAAATTTTGTAAAAGACTTCAGCACACAGTGATCATAACAGTAGAACATCTACGTTGTGTGTCTGTTCTTTTCCTCTTTCCTCCTTCCCAAACCTCAAAGCTGCCCCAGGCCTGAACCTCTGACTCTGCCTTTGATAGTTGGATAATAGTCAATGTACTTAACCCTGTGCACTGAAGAATAAGAGCACTCAGAGGAGACAGGATTTTTATGTTCATCTATCTGACCTCGTTGCCTGAGATGTTACACCTTAAAAATACATGACACAAATAAACGGCCATTTTTTCCACTCATGAAATATGAACAATGACTCGGCACATTGTTCCACTGAGTGCTTCTTTTTCATTACTTTTCTTTGGCCTTTCACAGCAGATGATCATCCACAGTGCTTTTTATTATATTTTGCTGTGTGAAGATACGCTGCCTCACAAGAGGAAAACAATGATAACCTCAGTCACCGCGTTCTAATTAATGACTTAATAAACTATCCAGAGCAGCGGCTTCTGAATAAATAAATGCCCTGATGAGTTTTCCTGCAATGACTCAAACTGTGTTTTGAGTTTAAATTACATTAACACCGAGCGCACTTCCTGCATTTTTGTTTGAAACTTAAAGATGTTGATCAGTTCATCAGTCTGGTTGCTGGTAACCTCAAAGTTCTGCAAATCAGTTCCACTCTGCAAGATGTTGGAAAAGGACAGTTATGTAACAGCTGGTTGTGGTCACCACCGAGGTGAATGTAGGCTGTTTCTGCTTCCCACACTTCTTATCCACCTGATTATTCGGCCACCACGATGACTCAAAGAGCTTGTTGTATTGGCGACTCGGCGTGCTATCACACCCACACTGCTGTCAGATGAAAGCTTTGTCTTGTGTTATCAAACCGTAAACCTCGAAGGATTTTGGAGAAAAAAAAAATTAAACATCAACCTTATTTTGGTCAGACTGCCTACAACAAGCTATTAGCATTTCTCAGCCAGACTCCGACACTTTAAAGGCCGACATGAGCCTGATGCAATCTGTGAAACACAAGTGTTGGCTACTCTGTTTCCTTCACACGTACAGTCGAGAAGCTTTTGCTAAATTCACCTTAATAAAATCAGGGGAAAAAAGCAGGTTGCATGGTGAGTGGTCGCTGTGTTTTTTTTAAAACATCACAGTGGTGGACTTATCTTTTAAGTCTCTGGGTTTTAGGGGAAGAAGTGGCTCGTTAAAGCTTTCATATTTATCAGTTGGATCAATCAGGCAAAGAATCACATGGAGATTAAACCTAAATGGCGCTTTCCATTTCTGTGACCTTTGGAGGTAAAAGGGAGAAAAGGAAGAAGAGAGTGAGAATAAAAAAGACGTACAGTTTTTTCTTCTATAGACTTGTGTGACTATTTGGTTTTCTCTGTGTTTGTATTTTGTGCAATAAGAGCACAGAATAGCAGTAGACGGGTACACGGTTGAAATTACTGGCAGTAGCAAAGATGCAGCTGCCAATTTTCTGTGCTTTGAAACAGCCCACAGAATTAGAAGCTGTTGTGTAAAAATGTTTGAAACGGCAGCGTCTGCAATACAGCAACTGATTTCAGTCTCCCATGTATGACCCCAGGCTTTCGGTTTACATAGTTTTGAAAGTTTCACATTAAAAGAGAAGATAAGATAAAACTTTATTTATCCTGAAAGTAATTCTTTTGCCAGACATTGCTCAGAAAACAACATCACATAACACAAGAAATGCAGCGCCTAGTAGAAAAGCAAGAGGATATATGTCTGATACATTACTGAAAATAAAGATAACAGGACTAAAATAGGACTAGAATAGAAAAGGTATTACTGGAACTGATAGTGATGTAGTAAAGTAATATCACAACATTGACATATGTTGAAATGAAATATTGCTCATGAAATTATAATATGGCACATAAAAATTAAATGTTACACATGACACGGAAGCTGATAAACTATCGTATATAAGTAATACAGCAAATGATATTAATATTATTGTTCAGAAGAGTGCAATTTTTCAGCTATCATCCCTGCATAAGGAATTATGCAATTTGATGTTGGAAAAGACCTCCTGCAGCGTTCTGGGCTGCACCTCGGTGGTCTCAGTCTACAGCTGAAGATGCTCTGGTGTGACACCAGTGTGGCTGCAGGGGATGAGAGGTGCTGTGCATAATACTGAGTAGTTTCCTCAGCATCCTCCACCACAGACTCCAGCTCCACCCCCAGGACAGAATTAACTTTCCTGATGAGCTTGTTGAGTATGTCAGCATCAGCAGCATTCACCCTGCTGCCCCAAAACACTACAGTGTGAAAGATGTGGTAAACCATCTGCAGCCTGGTTCTGCAGATGTTGATAGATACTTTTCAGATATGTAGAGGTGGCATAGCTCTATTGAATTTCACTTTGTCCAGAACTTAGGTTTATGATCAAATGCTTCCAAAATTAATGGTCTTCCTATAATTATCAGTATTGTTTTATGTTTATTAATAATTTGCACGTTTTACTGTAAAGTGTTAATGCACGATTATAGAGTAAGATGGTAAAAATAATAAATGTGTTTAACATTAACTCAGTAAAAGTACTTTTGTCTAAGAAAAGTTTCACAGAGCTTCTAGTATGGCTGTTATCTATTTAACTGTTAAGCATTTCAAGGCTGCAGTTAAAAAGAAAGAAAAGGAAGGAAGTATGGAAGGAAAGCAGGAAAGAAGGAAGGACAGAAGGAAAGCAGGAAGGACAGAAAGAAAGAAAGAAAGAAGGAAGGACAGAAGGAAAGAAAGAAAGAAGGAAGGACAGAAGGAAAGAAAGAAGGAAAGAAAGAAGGAAGGACAGAAAGAAAGAAAGAAAGAAAGAAAGAAAGAAAGAAAGAAAGAAAGAAAGAAAGAAAGAAAGAAAGAAAGAAAGAAAGAAAGAAAGAAAGAAAGAAAGAAAGAAAGAAAGAAAGAAAGAAAGAAAGAAAGAAAGAGTAGCCTATTGGGCTAACCC
>OMNN01048969.1:3864-26915 GCA_900302755.1 Chromis chromis
GTTACCATGTGGGTGCAGGTCGCCAGCAGCAGTCATGAGTTCGAATCCAGCTCAAGACCCCTTGCTGCATGTCTCTCTCCTCTATACCCCCTTTCACCAGGTCTCTCTCTCTAGTATGTCTAGGCTAGTATGTCTTGATAAAAAGAATTAGACAAGGGTCAACCAACTGATGTCAAAATGTCGGTAAAGTCACCATTGATTGCAGTTACATCTAAATAAAATCCAATTTAAAAGAAAGTTTAGGAGCTTCGAAGGAGGTTTCACCTTCCCAACAAACTGCTCCACATATCATAGGCAGTGCTGCAAAAGTAGATCATTTAGGGCTGGGATGGGCAACTCCAGGATCGTTATCAGGCTTCTGCAGAGCTTGATGATGAGCTGATTATTTGAATCAGGTGTGTTGGAAGAGGGAAACATCTAAAACATGCAGGATAGTGGCCCTCGAGGACCGGAGTTGCCCATCCCTGATTTAAGGCATCAGATTAATTGTAAATTGTAGTAAAGATTTGTGAGTTTTTACCTCTTCTTCCAACCAGTCGTTGTACTGGACGATGCTCGCCATTGCAACATCAGCACCCTTCATGTAGAACGTGATATCTCCCGTTGACTCCTCCTAAATCAAAAACAAAGTTCAATTAACACATTTTCTGTGCTGATAAATTTACTGTGGAAAAATCTGAACAGCAATACACCAATTACCAGCAGGATAAACACCAACACAGTTAAACAAAACATCACAGTGACAAAGAGTTGGACACCAAAGACACATTTATATTGAAAACATGCAAGTTTCTACATGCATTACATTTACAAGAACGACAGAACAAGCCACAAAAAGACTGACAACACGTGACTCAGACCACACAGGAAGCAACACACAATATGGTTATACACAAGGTTCACACCCGCACAATGATGCCCATCCTTTTGCTCTCGGAGGTGAAGGGGAAGATCTGCAGGATGTAGAAGGAGAGGATCTGTCCAGAAGGAGTCTTCAGCTGCAGGGAGGTCAGGTCTCTGTTGACCAGGGTCAAACCGACGCTCTCCGTCCACCGAACCAGCGCCACCTGAGGGAAGCATTCAATCATAGCACTCACACAGGCAGGGACGACCACAGACTACAACGTTTTAACCCTCAAATAATAAAAAAAACACGACTTTAACTGAAATTAAACAGTTGAGAAACATGTCAAATACTCTGCCAGTGACCACAAGTGAAAATGATGGAGGCATAATGCTTTTAACACTTTTTTGCGCAGTGTTCTAAAGTGATATATTTACTATAATGAGGGGTTTTCCTGCACAGAGGAATAATAGCAATTCAGAGTTTTGACTGAGCTAGGACAAAAATGTAGGGATTTTTCGGCTGACCTGCCGGCTGTGTTCACACAGAGCAGAGAGAAGACAACTATGGAAACTAATTAAAAACTTAAGGAGCTCTGTTACATACCCCACTGGGATATAGGCCGATCCTACATTGTTTTTAACCCATGAGCTCTGGTCGGAGTCATTAAGCGTCACAGAAGTCTTTGTCATGGTGCCCATTGCTAGCTAAACCCCCAAAATGCTCTGTGCTTGTCAATATAAACTTGCCAATACATTGGATTGATGTTTATTGACATAAATGTACTTAAAGTGTGTATTATCTAGGAAAATAGTATCGGGCTGAGACTCTGTATGGGTATATTTCATTATTTCAAAAATAAGACATTTGCACCAGATCCTTTTAAGAAAACATGAGTGTGTGCTCCCCAGCACAACCAAGAAGCCATTAGTGACTCAGCTAGGACAAAAAATTTGGGATTTTTCGGCTGAACTGCCGGCTGTGTTCACAGAGAGCAGAGAGACAACTATGGAAACTAATTAAAAACTTAAGGAGCTCTGTTACATACACCACAGATATATAGGTCAGTCCTAGTTTGTCTTTAACACATGAGCTCTGGTCGGAGTCATTAAGCGTCACAGAGGTCTTTGTCATGGTGCCCGTTGCTAGCTAAACCCCCAAAATGCTCTGTGCTTGCCAATATAAGCTTGCCAATACATTGATTGATTTTAATGACATAAATGTACTTGTATTATCTAGGAAAATGGTAACATACAACAGGCAAAATGTGGTCAGGACATCCATGCTTTACTATAAAGAGAGTATATAAAAATTAAAAAAATCAAAAGAGTGACCATGGTTCCCTTCATGCATGGTCGCCCATAATGGCCCATTGTGGAAAAACCTTGATAATTACTTCATTTTGAGAAAGTTAAAGTAAATGACTTTATGAATTTATGAACCCTGTTTACCAAAATTAAACAGTTTATGTAGAAAATTGTTTAAATGCCTTAAAGAAGATGAAGTATCCGGACTGTAAGCTGATGAAATGTGATTTCACGTGCAGTTGACGGGTTGTTGTTGTCAGGCTGAGTACCTCCAGAGCTGCTGAGCTCTCCTCATTCAGCTCCAGATAAGTGTTTTTCTGTTTCTCTTTCCTCTTTCTCTCCTCAGCAGGAACTGCAGCCCCAGAGTGAGCGTTCAGCTGCACACGACTCAATTCTCAATGGGTTCATTTTCAATTTGCTCACTCAAAGGTTGTTATTATACTCTGACCTACAAATTGGAACTTCCCGTTAATACCCCATCATTTCTCCGGCTCCCCCTTTGAGCTGCGTAAAAAAGGGCTGCCTATATTTACTTAACACACATCTGTGTGTCGTTATCCTGCTGTGTGTGTGTGTGTTGTGTATTCGCAGCTACACAAATGGACACACATGAGCTGTGTCGAGGCTCCTTCAATCCACTTTATCAGCTCCAAAGAAACTGTTTGAAGCTTTGTCAACTTTAATACAAACTGCATGTGAATCGTGTTACAACAGTAACAGAAAACTACTTTACAAGTTCCAACCAGGGTAAACAGCCCAATCAGTTATTTCAACAATGTCTAACCCACAATGGCAGCAAAATGGACGTTTTACAGTTATATTTTTCTGTTGTGATGTCAGTGGGACTATGAAGAAGGTTAACGCAACAGCTGACTTCATTTTGGGATAATCTGACACAGTTTAAAAGCAGATTTTTTAAGAGTAAACTACCACAAGACACGTAAAGAAGCAACACAAGTACATGAAACCTCATAGTAGCTACTCATCCTGACATATTAAAAAGTGCTATTCTTCACTTTTTGTGTTTTTTCTTGCTGCATTTGAGTTCTCTAATCTAAAGTTCTGACATGACCCTTTTATAGTGTTACATTTTACACATTTAACATCCTCCTCTATGTATATATTTGTAACTATTATTAATATATTTGTGATTTTGCACTTACATATACAAAAAATCTATAACAAAAGGAGGATGATCAGCAGGGAAATAATTACGAGTTTGTTTCATGCAAGTACAGTTTTAGGCTCTTTTGTGGATGAATAAAAGAAGAAAAGTGTTGCACCAGGACACTTTTTAATGAGTGAAGACCATCTTTTCAACACTGTTTAATACATTTTATAATGGTATTTATTATAATTATACAGTGTGTAATTTTATGGTGATATTTTATAGGAATGTAGGATGGAAACCCTGTAATTCAATGATTTTATAGACTAATAAATTGGACCTTGAATCCTTTTTGGGCTGCACTTTTTACACTATATCTCCATATTGAAAATGACTTGTATTCAATGTGGCGAAAAAGTTGAGTTTACAGTTTTTATATTAGAGCTCAACAACACGGCATGTCAGACCATCTAAAAACAGAAGGTTAACAGCAGCTGGATAGCTCAGGGACTAACACCCCAGACCTTGGCATGGGAGATCGGTGGTTCAAATCCCGGTCAGGGTGCAGGTATCCAGTGAGGACCCTTAGGCAAGGTCCTTAATGCTGTCCCACCTACCTACCTATGTACGTTGCTTTGGATAAAAGCGTCTGCTAAATGAAATGAGAATGTCTGTTATATATTCCTCAATAGTTTGTGTGCAGAAATCATATGGATATGTGCAGCTGGTCTGCTCCAAGCCTGTTTCATTTCAGTAGAAAATAACAAATATGTAGATTAAAATGATTTAATATGATGCAAATACTCGTTTTTTTATGCCTGTTTAAAATTTATTTAGGCAAATAAAGCTAGCATTTAGAGCGAACTCGGTGATCTGTGACACATTTAGCTAATTTTAGAGAAAACAAACAACCAAACAATGACTTTCTTAGATGGAGACACATCTGCTTGACAGCTGCTTGGGGGCAAATACTCCCCAAAAACCAATGAATATCTACAAGTTGATTTAGTACCAAACTACTTGAGGATACTAAAATTTACTTCCTGAAACAAGCTGGGGGAGGAGAGTGAAAACAAAAAACCTAGGACATCAAGTTCAGCTGCAGGTCGGTAAATTCCAGTAGTGGAAAGAAGTCATATTTGTTGTTTACTTTCTCTTTTATGGTGCATAAACCTCGTGCACTACCAATTTTAAATGGCAGATCACCCACTTTCCTTAACATGGTGACAATCGAATGTTTATATATAATGGACGTCAGAGGCTGCAGGTACTAGCAGGTCACATGACCCAGGTTCTGACCTCAGCAGCCCATCCACTTCATCTCCTTAATGACGCTCATTACAAACAAACCAACAGAGGTACAGTGAGCAACATCTGACGCTGCAGTCGATGAGGAAGGAGAGACGGGAAATAAAAGGACGGAGAAAGAACAAAGAAGTGAAAGAGAGAGCTCCGCCGACAGCCACCTCTCATCGTCTCCGAGAGAAAATTAAATATTGATCAATCCGAACGGCGAGAGACAATGGAGAGAGGAGAGACGGGGCCGGGATATAAATAAATATATACATCAACTGATCGGTGGGAGGACGGACGGGCAAAATGGAAAAACTGAGATTTATCTTTTCGCCACTTTTTTTTTTATCTCCGTTTTGATTGCTGGGGGTTCAACAGAAAGTATGCACAAAGGCTTTTTTACGAAGCTTCACATGTCAGAGGTGATAAACATGCCAGCGGTGTCCAAGTGGGGAAGATTAACTCTCCTTCGATATACATTAAACCATCCTTAAACAAATACCGACTGTAGCTTTTCCTGATAAAATTTCCTCCCAGTATTTAATTATCACCATCACTCTCCTCGGATTCCTCTACAGATAAATCCCGCAGTATAATTAGAAAGCGTTATATATATATATATATTGTTCCTGACAGAACCCTCAGTCATAAAAGCTGCAGCTCTTGAGTTACATGGAAGAGGAAGGTAAAAGCTGTGGAGACGCCTTTGGGGGAATCGCACTGCATTCTTCCAGGCAGTAAATTCTCAGGAAGCAAATACAGACAATTAAATAGCTTAACCTCTACAAGGAGAGCACGACCTCTTGACTTTCTGCCCATGAAATGACTATTATGACAAACCAGGGTTATTTAGGATCGCTAATAAACGTTGAGACAGAGAGGAAACTGCACAGAGGGTCAGGGAGGGTTTGCTCCTGATCATTTTCAGTGTTTTTCCTGCCAGACGGGCAAAAAGACGGATTTTAAGAAGCAGTGCATGAACAGAAAATAGATGTAAATGATCAGTAAACTGAGCTGAAAGATATCTAAATGTCACGTAACATGCAAAACCTCTTTTTTCAGCATGGTTACATACACATGCAAATGTTCCCTGCAAATATTTAACCCTCTGAACCCCAAAACCCTCCAGCGGGTTAGAAAGGCATGTTGTCCTTACAATAAATTTCCAAAATTGCACCGTTTATCAAAGCAAAAACAGCAAAAACAGAAAGATTTTCAACTTTCTGATGGTCCTTGAGGTAAAAAAAGGTCATCTAAAAATCTATATTTAACAGATTTCACTTAAAATTGAGCCAAACACAAACCAGCTAGCACTAATCAGATTCTGTAAAACACAAACAACTCTGTGGTTCTCAATCAACCAAGAAGTCATGAGTGAGTTGGCTGCAACCAAAAGCCACTTGACTAAAATTGAGGGACTTTTCAGCTGAACAGCAGACAGAGTTTACACAGAGCAGAGAGTATAGAGACAAACAGAGGCAAAGTAAAACATACTTGATCAAAATAAATGCAACAAAAGAAATCTAAAAACTGGAATACAGAGGAGCAAGTTGTGAAACACACCTTGGATTATTGGTGATTCCCTTGAAGTCAAAGCTTTAAAATCAGTGCATTTTCCTTTTGACTTGTGTTTCCTGTAAACCCAGACATGCAGAACAGTCTCCCTGTTTCATATTTACCTCGTCTGGGCTGGAGGCCTGGTACGTTCGGTTATCGTCGCTGAAGTCCTGGTCGGCCTCTGCAGACTCCGTCTCTCCGTTAACGCTGCCGTGAGACTCGTAGACCGGCGTGACGTTGTGGCACAGAGCGATGGCCTTCACCGCCTCGTGGATGCGACTGCTGACACTCTTACGGACTTTTGGGCCCGAGGTCTGGGTCTTCCGTGATGGCGTGGTGCCACTGGCACTGCCATTGGATGGTTGGGATGTCACCTGAAACAGAAATAAATACTGTGAGCAGTGGGCTCCATAAATCCTCTGTGACTTAAAAAAAAAAATAAAAACACAATTATGCACATTTATGGGTTTGCAATTGTATTTTGGGGGGCTACTACAATGTTTTCATGCTTTAATGTTTTAAAAAAAAAACACACACACACATTATAATCTAACCTTTATTGATCCCCTTGGGTTCCTTCCTTCTCTGCATTGACCCATCCTATTCAAAGTTAACCTTAACTATACATACTAGGAGCAGTGGGCTGCTGCGGTGCAGCACCCGGGGAGCAGTCAGGGGTTAAGGGCCTTGCTCAAGGGCCCACAGTGGTGGTGACTGGGACAAGAGGTCGCTCTCACTTTCCCACCTCAACCTCTTGCCAGTCCGGAGGCTCGAATCGGCGACCCAGAGATTACAAGTTCACTTCACAAACCACTAGACCCCAATCTAACATAGACTATGTCTCTTGTGTCTGCTGCCTGTACATGTTTCCATCATGGTGCTAAAAAATTATACTTCAGGGACTATATATACAATGTTTGCTATTCAAGTAACTTGTTTTTATCCTAAAAGTTAATAATAAAGTCAGTATAACAACTTTTTTTTTTAAAGATTTATTTTTGGCCTTTTATGCCTTTATCAGATAGGACAGTGGACAGAGACAGAAACGGGAGAGAGTGGGACATGCGGTAAACGCCCGAGGTCGGAATCGAACCTGGGACAGCCGCCACGCCTTAGCACTTGGGTCATGCGACATAACCGCTAGGCTATCGGGGCGCCCCAAGTCAGTATAACAACTTAAAGGTATTATAAATGTACTGAGCAGCACTCTACCAAGCCTGTAGAATCATATTTTTTATTTATATTTCAAAAAATGCAATCTATCTAACTTTTAAAGACACAGAAACCATTTAACATGCTCGTGTCAAATCCCACCTGAATTACTGCAACCGAAAATCTATTGATCAACTCAAAATTGTACAGAATCCAGCAGTCAGGATTTTGTCCAGAACTGAGGAAAAGAATTATGATCACATCACTCCAGTATTATAATCTTTACACTGGTTTGCAGTATGTTTTAATATAGATTTTAGGCCTTTCTCCCAGCTATCTCTGACCTCGTACATGTGTGCAAATTGAGACATTCATGCAGAGCTCTTTAGTCTGTTCCAGGGCCCCAGCTGAAAACTAAAGAGGACCGAACATTTGCAGTCGGGGCCCCGAGGCTCTGGAACAAACTGCCCGGAGAAATTTAGGTCGGCTGAGTCAGTGTCCTCCTTTACGCCAATTCTTAAAACATGTTTTTATCAGAGAACCTTTTACAATTTTATTTTAGCATTAATTTCAGTTTTACACTCTCCGACATTGTAGTCATATTACAAATAGTTTTCATCACTTTGTTTTACTGTTTTATTCTTTCTGCCCTTGTGAAACACTTTGCAACATGGATTCTGAAACACACTCAATAAACAGAGATCATTACTGTATTATTATGATTTTAAAAGAGAGTGGAGTGTCCTGCTGATGCATTGTTCACAATTCTCCCAGAATGCAATGCGCAAACGGAGAAGATGAAGTTGCTCACAGCTGGAAGATAAGAGTTTCAAGAACACCTCTGAAAGGAATAATTACTGCATCTCTTTGAGGCGTCTTTCTTAGATTTAATTGTCAGTATCATTCCAAATCCACTGTTTAATTCACACCTGTTAGTGTTAAATGATTAAGTGCAATGAATCCATGTGCAGTAACTCCAAAACAGTATCCTATAATAGTAGAACAAACCGTTTACTGTATACACTTAGTGTTTTTCTTGCAGTTTCTGGCCGTTGTTGCTCCTGTCACATTTTTCATCATGTGGACTCATTTTTCACTGCAATATAAAACCCAGCGCCTTTATGGAAACAGCACAACAATGGCTAGACGTAGAGAGAACCTTAAAAATGTCTTTTGTGCAGTAAAACAAAGTTAAAATGCCATAAATCATAAAAAATAAGATTTATTTATTTTACAAAAGGGAAAAAACATGTACTTTTAACCCAGTTAAGCTGAGCAGTCTCTGAATTTTTGCCACATGACTGTTGGTCGCAGCTGAGTCACTTATGGCTTCTTGATTGTGCCAGAAATCAATTAATTTTTTGTTTTTTACAGAATCTAGTTAATACATTTTTAAATGAAATTTGTAGAATAAAGTGATTTTTAGCTTAGAATCGGTTGATTTCTCCAAGATGCCTGTGAATGTTGTCATTCATCCAGGTCATAGTCATTCTGGGCAATTCAATTGAAGGTAACTGGACTCAGTAATATGTCTGTGAAGATGTTTCGCCTTAGACCCGAGTGGCTTCATCAGTTCATGCGTGTCAAGACTAGATCGGACTAGTCTGACTCGCTGGTGGGGGAACCAAGGTATTTAACCTCTGTGGAGGTGTGACTCAGATGGTGCTCCATGATGTAACGACAGTCGCTGGGGTCGTCAGAGTCGTTAGGAGTCACATGAGGCCAATCAAGAGCAACACTCGTCAGAGTTGTTCGAGTCACACAGGGCCATTTGGTTCTTTGAGGTTAAGTTGTGGTTTCTCCAATAGAATTGCATGATGCACACAATTAGTTCAACAAACTGTTGACCTTTTTATAATTTCTGGCTCTGATAATTATTTTTCAAACCCAGCAGTGGGTTTTGGGGTCTAGAGAGTAAAAGTCAAGGTTCTCCTCTAAACTTTTGGCACAAAACTGTAAAAGGCATCGATTTCTTGTGTAATAACTGGCCTGTGTCTCTGTACTGTGGCCAGGAAATGCAACCTTTTTTGTATTAGTTTAATTCAAATGCTTCACTCTGCCTCATGACCAAGCAAGAAGCTGCACTTTAATCCATAGAAAGAGGGGAGAGAAAGCAACAGGGAGCAAGAGGAGAGCATCAGGTGACGGCAAATAACGGCATCGGGGTCCAAGGAGGGAACATTAATTGAAAGTTAGATTACAATGAGGTCGTAATCACTGAAAACGCTGCCACTGATGCTTGTGTTTACCGAAATAATCTTGGCTTTTGTTGAGACTATATTAAAATGGAAGGCGGATAATGAAAAACCACCAACTATCATAAATCAAAACTTGTCTGTCAGTTTTTTTTCTCTCTCTCTCTCTTTTTTTTATCCCTGCACCAGGAGAGTAATGTGGCCTCTGCAGCAGGGAGAATGAATTGACTGAAAATTGCCTGCAGATAAGAATAAGAACTAGAATAAGAGTTTGGATTAGAATTAAAATTCATGAACTCTGCCCAATCTTTTTTTAATTTTCCATGTCATTTTGAGGTATTTCGGGGCCATCAGTGGCTTGGCCTGGTTTTGACTGTTGGGTAATTATGGCTTAATGGAAAGCTCATTTCCTGAGGCCTCTGCCAACAAGCGAGCACCTTTTCCTTACATGGCGGTGGCGGCACCAGCAGCAGGAAGGGCAAATGGACAGATGAGAGACGCAGCCTGGACCGGCGGAAATAAGCAGGTGGGGCGGCGAGGTTCTGATGAAAAGACCACAGCAGGTGGATCCAGAGTGGAATAGACAGGAGAGAGCAGGCGGGAGACAGAGTGGTTTGCTTGCCTGTGGTGGGAGAAGTCTGGGAGAGAGGCCAACGTCGCAACAACAGAGTGGGCTGCTGTTTGATTCGATTTCACTCTTTTCATTCCCCCCTCTCCACCGGTTACAGCCAACACTGCAATCTTGTTTCAGGTACACTGTAACCCGAACGCCTGCAAAACACAGCCGCCGCCTGCATTAACACCAATTTAACTTCATGCTTGTGGTTTAGACGGCCGCATTAGATGAAGCTGTCAGCTGTGGAATAGTCAGGAGGGGTATCGCAACTTGTGCTTTTTTGGAGAGGATGCATTAGATTTGATCAGATCTCTGTATCATCCCCTCTCCAGTTCAATTTATTCTATGTACCTTTGTTTGTTTTTTAAAAGGGTTTGTCAGTAAGCTGAAGCCATTATTAGAAAGGTGGATATCTAACATTTCTCTTTTTGTCTCCCTCCCTTCCCTCTTTTGTCCTTCTACAGCAACAGCCCAACTACTGGAGCTTTAAGGTCAGTGCTGCTTTTCTAAGTGTCCCTGTCATTCTACCTGTCCGTCGCCTCAGTGTGTACGAGTGTGTGTTTTGTGCCGTGGCATCACATCTGAGCCCCTCAGGCATCACCAGCCGATCTCCACGCTCCTCTGGCCCCGCCAACACCCAGACTGCTTGGCATCTCTTGGCTCCCTGGCCAGTGTATGATTGTGGTTTATTCGCATGTGTGTGTGTGTGTGTGGTGTCAGAGGTGTCAGGGGTGGCAACAGCTTAAACTTCTCCGGCTCAATTTAATCTGCAGGAGACGATTCTCTGTGGATTTATGATACCTCAGTCAGCTGGCATTAATGGCTCGGGGCCACGTGACCCTGCCGACGTATTGCCGGCTGAGACATTAAGAAGACATTTCAGATGTGCCGCCGAGGTATTACGGAAATAATGCTTTGAAATTAGCTCAGGGGGCTTGAGTCATGTCTGGGCTGCTGAATGGATTTTATCCGCAGGTTTAAAGAGGAAAATATAGGCTGTATACACTGGAGAGCAGGCAGACACACTGAAAGTAGAAATCACTTATACGTAATGTAAAGAGTTTAGTCTGTTTGTTAGCTTTTACACCAGGTTGTGTGTGTTCATTCCTGCCTGTATACCTTTATAGAGGTGGACAGGGAGGTGTAGTATCTGAACAGAGCACGCATTGATGCATGGGGAAAAGCCCAGAGCCTTATGTGAGGAGTAGACCTCCCTGAATGCCTGCTCACAACATCATCTGGACAGGGTGGAAATGTCACTGAATATCAATAGCCATATGCTCTGACCCATGGGGGAAGCGTAAGCAATTTATCCCTCACTCCCACAAGTGCTTGAACCTGAGAAGAGCGATGCGAAGTGGATTTTTGTGTTCAGACGATTTTTTTTTAAAACTCTGCAGGACTCTCGGGGGGTGGGTTGCGAGAGTTTGAAATATGAAGCTTTGAACACCAATCTAACAAATGAGGGGATTATTTTAATTAGATGTGATTAGATCGGGAAGAAAGTCGTTTCCAGAAATACTGAAAATGTTAAAAATGAGCTTTAAAAAAGAAGAGTGGTAACTATCAACTATATTTGTTATTATAAAATAGATTTTCTGGCTTTATAAAACACTCACCATTGTTTCTTAGAGGCAAATTGACATTTTCAGAACCAACAGTCCAAACTGAAAGCAGTGAACAGTGAACAATGATCTTAAAATGATTAAACTATTGTTAAAATAGTTGCTGATTCATTTTCCGCTACTCAGATAATTAGCTGAGCAATCGTTGCAGCTCTAAAGAAAAAAAGTATTTCCAGTGCTTTGTACTTACCAGCACAGTGAATTGCTGTTCTGTTAATTGCTTGATGTTGCTCTGCAGTTTTTTTGCTCTGCAATCCACCAAATTAGGTGGTTTAATCACCCCGGCAGTTAGAGCGAGAGCATTTATTTGTTTGCTCTGCGAGGTGCTGCGGCAGCAATAAAACGCAGAATGAAACAAGCAGGAACGGCCCAAGTGCCGGCGGATCTGAAGACATTTGCTTTCAGCGCGCAGACTGTTGTTGACACCTTTTATGTTGACACCTCATCCTGCGCAATTTTCTTCATTTCGCACTAAAGCTTCGGTGAGCCCACGTCCTGCTCTCCTCGTCCCACCAGCTCTAATCTAAGCTCAGCTCTCTCCCCTGGATTCCCCCTGCTTGCTGAAAATAAACAGAGCTACTACAAGGATCGTACTACACTTATTTTTTTTCACCTGTGGAGTAAATAAGTGTAGCTTCTAGTGTGTTAAATGCACACACTTGCTAAACATTATTGATGACGTTTACAGGTGCTGGGCGTGCGGTTCTTCTTTTCATTCTCTGAGAATGAAAAAGCCAAGGACGTGCGATTCTCGACAGCTTTCCAGGCTTCTGTTTCTCTTCTGTCAGAAAAAAAAAGAACAATCCCGACCAGCAATCTCAGCCATCATCTCCCGACTTGGAGACGGTGCTATTTTTGCTCCCTTCTCCTTTCTGAGCAAACTGATTGCATCGACGTACGACTCATGGCAATTTGACAAAACAGTTTGTTCCATGCATTGATGACTCCTGGTATTCAAAGAGAGAAGGGATGATGTGTTTCGGGGTGGGGGGTGGGGAGGATTGTCCAGAAGATTGGCCTGAGAGTTGGAAAAAGATGAAGAGAGATAATGGAGGAGGAAGAGCAAGTGGAGCAAAACAGATGTGAGAGATGGATCGATTCAGGGCGCTGTTTTCTCTCCATTTTCTAAATAAAAAAAGCTTTTTGTGTGCAGGGAAAGAGCCAGGTTGGGTGTAGAGGGAGAACATGCAGACTTGAAAATGTCCAAATTCAGACAGAATGTGGTTTTGGCCTCTGAGGTGGAGGCAGATGTGTTGACATAAAGCAGCTCAGGGAGAATCAGGCGAGGACAAATGGGTGACGGGGGATAAAAAAAAAAAAAAACAGTGGGAGAGGAAGATGGGTGGCAAAAGTACACAGGAGCATTAGAGGAAGATAAAAGTATCATTAGGTGGAGGGGAAAAGAAGAGATTTGGACAAGGTGTGAGGCTCAACCATTTAACACCTGTCTACCATAATACCACAGAGACAGAGACTTCACACACGTCAAGCTGTGTTTGACAGTTCTTTATATAGTCTTGCTCAAGTCCAGTCAAATCACTTAAAAAGGAGAATTATGGCTCTCTGGGAAAAGATTAGAAAGTAGAGCTGCAAACATCATGTAATGAGCCCCCCTCTGGACCTAGACTTGGCAATTTGTTTCAAAACCAGTGTAGTTCGGCTGTATTTGCTCGTCTGCTTGTTGTACATTGAAGATTTATCGACATCTAGCACATTAAATCTATCCTAACTTAAGCTTTGCAGACACTTTTGCACATTAAATTAACTCGCTGCACGTTTTTAGCGAGCCGGAATCTACGATTGTTATGCCGTATCTGTGCGGATCCATTCGCCAGCTATGATGTTTGAGTTTATTAAAACGACAATTCTAATAAAGTTGACTCAAACATGATTGCAGCAATGCTGACATAAAGAGGCAAGCGGCATTGCAGTGTGCTATCACACCATGAATGAAAAATAAGAAGAAAATAGAGAGACACGAAGCCACAGGAGGCTTTCAAATGCAGAAAACATTGTTTGATCTGCAGCAAAGTTGATTTTTATGCACCAAGACTGCAGTTTTACGACTAAATTCTAAAATAGTATTCCAGAAATATTAAAGCAAGTTCACTACAGCCAGATTGTTGATCCCTCAGGTAATTAATCAAGCATTGTGGCCCAAAAGTTGGACTTAATCTGTATAAAAATGTATACTCTACAGACAAATTCACATTTAAATTTTACCAGGAGGCATTCACACCGTTTTATTACAATGCTTTGATCAAACATCATGTCGGTGAAGTGGAAATCCTTTTTTAGGTGGATATTTTTATTAAAGAGAAGCTTAAACATTGTGTTGGCTGGCGTACAAGGTTAACTAGTTTGCCGACTAGATAAGACAACACTGTATCGTCAGATGTAATTTGATGAGATATGCTCTTCAAAACATAAAAAGCCGTACACAATGGCTTCCAGCGCTTTGACCTTAAAACAGAGCAGGCTAAGCAGTGTGTGTGTGTAAGTGCACTTGTGTGTGTGTTTTTGTGTGTGTGTACAAGCACACCAAACAAGAGAAGACACAGTGGGAGGTTGCATAGAGTTTAATGCAGTTTGTTGCCTAAGGTCTGTTGTCGGGCCGCCTTGTACCACTTTCCACTCCATTCGCTTCTGTTCCACGCAGGATCATACTGTTCCTCTCTTCAGCCGTGCCCTTATATCAGTGTAGAGTTCTCAGCAGTAATTGAGTGCCGTTGAAAAAAGTCTGGATCGCTCTAAAAAGAAAGGTTCGGGAGGGGAGGGGAGGGAGGGAGCCGTGGAGGGGAAAACAAGGAGGGAGAGAAGGCTTTCCCCCCCCTCCAAAGCCTGTGAACGCCATCATGTGTAACACTGGCATGTCTAGCAGGACCAGATGCATGACCAGATGGTGCATTCACATATATTATTTACAATGCAAAATTACCGCGGCGAGATATTTTCAGTTTTCATATCACATAAACCACCAATATGGAAGTGAATGTTTGGAGCCTGTTGTAACAAGGCAAACTGAGTAAGAGCACATATAACAACAGCTGCGCTAAGCTCGCACACTGCCATGCATCGGGATTTCACCGTCTTGTTGAGCAGCACATTGATGGCAGTCAATGAGAGAATCACTTGTTCGCTTTTCTCACACATTTTTTTTCTTTCTTTCTTTTCAGCTGGATCAGAATTATATATTTGAACTCGCAGACATTGTGAGAAGCGAGTTCACTCATGCAGCATCGTACTCTCAATTCCCCCTTTCCTTTTTCATAGAAAGCCGAAACTGGGTTATTGAGCGTTAGAATAAAAATTCTCACATGCACCAGCAGACTCGAAATGTTATAACACGGAGTTGCTCTCGTTCCCATTCATACTGAAAGCTGTTGCTGCGCTTCTGTGCCAAATGAGTTCCTGGGTTACTTTGACTGAGTAGGTGGGTTGTGTTCAGACAGCTGGTTCCGTTGCAGCTCCTCTTCCAATGTGGCTAAATACAGTGTACAACAGAAGTGTGTACACCCCTGTGCAATATCACTTAAATGTCAAATAATTTCAAGTTGAATTACCACTCAAAATTGCATAATTTCTAAGTTGACAAGTAGATTTTTTCCTCTTATGAGCAATCATCAACAAGTAGATTAGAAAGACTATATTGAACATACAGACTCCATAGTAGAAACTCATTGCAATAAAAGTTCATTTTCATTCAGCCTGCATGAACTTGGTTACAAAATTGCCTTTGAACATAAGAACTTTCTCAGTTTTAGACCTATGAGGTGTGTTTATCTGCATGTCTGCATCATGGCTTCACTTGAGAAAGAGTTTCCAGAGGAATCCTGAGATACAGAATGAGCCATACTACCACTAATACCCCTTTTCCTCCGAGCTGGTTCCAGTGCTAGTTCGGAGCCAGTGCCTAACTTAGCACCAGGTTCTAAAAATTGGTGCTTAGCAAGCACCAACTCTTTGCTGGGCCAGAGCTAAGAACCAAGTACATCAGGGTCTGGGGGCGGGGTTATCGTGACCAACGATTAACGGTGGAAGGGGACACACATGCGGTAATCTGTGTCCTTTTTTGCCGGGATGTCCGTGTTCCGATTGCAGATGTATTGGAATGACTCCCAGGACACACAGAAGTTTTGCACAAACTGTTGTGCTGAAATCCAGTACAGTTGTGTCCCACCAGTAATGCGATCGCGGATGTGTCCAGGCAACAGGTGACCTTCGCCTCGCAATCAGCCTTAAGACCATCTATAAAGATAAACATAGATATTATCATCAACTTATTGCGTTTGTTTAACTGCTATATAATCGATGCAAACTTAGTCGTTCTACGGTGACGCAATGGCGTGGCTCCAACTTGGCTCCTTGCCAATAGAAAAGCAAACAGGTTCTTAGGAGGAACGAGATTTGAACCAACTAAGCACCAGAACTAGCACCTGGTTCTTCTTGGTGGAAAAGGGGTATAATTGACCATCCTCCTAAGGTGATACCTCAGGCAGAGCGCTACTTGCCATAATTAGCTCTCAAAAACACAAGACAGGCAAGTGCTTCAGTCTTGGGATATGGGTTATTATGGAAAATCTGAGTTTTTCAGACAGATCAGACAGCGTGATGGACAGTTCATAATGTCAACGTCTATGGATGGCACCTAAAAGGACAAAAAAACTTTGCTTGCTTTTCAACACAAACACGTAGGATTAAGCTTTCCTTAATAACATGAATAGAAGCCTGATCAATGTTGGGAGCACATTTTTTGGTCAGAGTATATCAAGATATATTTGTCTGGCCTCAAACGAGGTCCAGCATGTTTGGCACGAACACGGCCACTACCACAGTGAACGGATAGTCCCGACAGTGAAGCACAGAGGTGGGAGTGCAACGATTAATATTTAATGATGGTACCACGAATGCCTGTGAATATACCAAAATACTGGCTGACAAAATGAATCCCAGTTTGCAGAAGCTTGTCAGTAGGAGGATTCCAGCAAGATAACAATCCAAACCAGTCTGCCAAAATCACACAAAAGTTTCTGAAGAAGACAAATGTAAAAAACTATGATCTGTCCAAGTATGCTGCCTGACTTGAATCCACTAGAACACTTTGGGGTATTTTAAAGAGAAAGGTTGAGCAACACAACCCCTCCAGTAAGAGCAGCGGGGAAAAAAGTGTCTCTGAGAAATGGCAGAATGTCATGTTACCCTTCATGCTCACTAGGACTGAGTCTGTCATCTAAAAAAGGAAATAGGAAGCACTGAAGAAATAAAACCAGCTTCTGTATAAGAGCGAATAACCTACTGTTCAACTTAGAAAGTGATGCAATTACTGTAAGATGACACAATTTTGTATCATTTGACATTTAGGTGATATTGCACAGGGGTGTATTCACTTCTCTTGTATACTGTACCTGGGTTAATTGAGCTCAGAGTCAAACAAATGTCTTTTATCATCTCCCTTCTCCAGTGGCATTTAGATATTTAAATGTGGTCCGCTGGGGGAAACAGCTTTCCCGGCTCTGTGCAAAGGCAAAAGAGAATTCTTACCATACCAGCACCTTTAAAGCTCCCTTATTCATGCCTTGTTGTCTTGTTCCATAAAAAAACCCAAGTGTAAAAATAACTGTTTTGCCGTGGGTCATATATCAGATTACTTTTTGGTCAAGACAAGTAACTTGATGTCAATTACGGTTGCCTGGCAACTGCTCAGAGCCCAAGAAATAGTCAGGTTGTTACCTTACAGAGGTGGACTGGCTGTTTTCCAGTCCCTTAAGTGGCTGCTTGTGATAGCTTCATATTTAAACATGAGAGTGATATCAATCTCCCAGTGTAACTGCCGATAAAAAAAAGCATATTTCCCAAAGCGTCACACTATTCCTTGAAAAAAAAGTACGTTTCTGTATTTATAACTTTCACTTCCTACACTATAAACAGAATTTAAGGGACATTAAAGATGATTCAATACCGGATTCAAATCGAATAAAATGCTCTCAAGCCGCAGCCTTACTAGGTATAATATCTTCTCATTGAATTTCCCCCTTAATGTCCCACTGTAGGACAGTCTGGTCGGATTGTGACACAGTGCAGTATACGTGCCGCTCCTCTGTGATGCTGCTGGCTGTGTTCTTCGGTGTGGTCACAGTTTAGATAAATGACCCTATTAGAAAGCATGGTGGGGGTTATCTGTCAGCATCACAGTGTCTCTGCACGCTCACACACTGTCTGCCACCACCATCACTGGACACCACTCTCATTCTGTGTGTGTGTGGGTGTGTGACTGAATTATGTATGATGGTGACAAGGGGAGCGTAACGTTACATTATAAGAAAAAAACGTCTGTTATGGTCCTGCTGGGGGTTTGTAACTTGCCTGGTAAACATATATGTGACAGCATACAATAGGAATGATTGCAGCAGTTGCATATTGTTATGTAGCACACAGTGCAGCTTAGTTACTGTACTGCACCAACAATTTATTGATTAATTAATTGCTAACAAATAAAATATGTAAAGATCTTTAATCACATTGATGAATTAGTTGCAATTTACACATTTATCATCATTTATTAAGTAGCTAACTGCAGCCATAGTAGCTCTGTGAGGCTGCACTTAGATAATACTGACCTTTCAAGCAAGTGTTTCGTTGGGAACTCAAGTACTGGACAAATTCGATCACAAACACCAATACAAAATTCCATTGCAATCCATCTAATGGATTTTGAGGTCTTATAGTCTGAACCGAGGTGGCCAATTGACAATCTGACAGGCTGACGTTGCTGTTTATGGAGCCATGCTGCCTGCAAAGCTCAAAATGTAAATCCTGTGTTGGTTTTTCGTTGTCCAGTGTCAGAAATTGCTGTTTTTCTTTGATTTCATTGTAAACTGAACAACTTCAGGATGTGCCCTAATGGTAGCTGTTGACGAGTAATTTGAGATGGACTTCATCGCAGTTTTATTGGTTAAACAATTGATTCTTTGAACAAAAAAATCCATAGTGAAAGTAATATCTAGCTGCCGCCCTAACTCCCTCTGCAGCACAGCTTCCTGCCTTACTGCCCAATTAACAAGACCATAACTGTATGCATGTGTGTTTATGAATGAATTCAAACGGCTCACCACTGAGAGCCAGTGAGTGCAGACATGCCCCTCTGTGTTGCTTCTGTCAGACTCTCCCATTAATTAAATACCACATTAATGGAAGCCACAGTGAATCCATGCTGCAGCTTGACTCAGGCAGTGAAAGGGAGAGAAGGAGATCCTTAGAAGGGGGGAAAACTGTTGTGTTCATGGTGCAAGGAAGAGGGGACAGGCCCGGCGACTACACAGTGGCTAAGGATGTGTTTGCTTTTGCCATCCAAACAATCAGCAGACAGCATTCTGGGAGCTCATTACAGCAGCCTCGGAGCTGGAGGAGATGGTACAGCGGTGGAGGATCAGGGAGTCAGTTCAGTGAGCTCAGCCCCAGCTGCGTTAACGGCCTTTCAGCGAGAGAAGCCTGGGCATAGGCCAGCAGGATAAACCCACAGTGACAGCCTGGGATTTGCATGAGCTTCCCCTCCCCATCCCACAAGCACTCATTTAAAGTTGGTAGCTGCACAGGGACACGAGTTTGGATGAGGGCGTGTGGGAGGTGTGCAAAGTCGAGCAAGCATGACATAACTTATGCTAAGCTAGAGCACAGTTTCCAGCTTAATTCTGCTCCACCACAGGTGATTCATGAAGGCCCTGGAGTGCTGTGCGATTTGAGTACAACTATATTGTGTTTTGCTGCTGCACCATTCAACCGATGTGAGATACTGTGACGCTAGTAATTCTTCGTGAATGGCTGGTAGTTAAACCATTGTCAGGGTCTCGATAATCTTGTTAGGTGGTTCATTGTGTGGTGCCCCATTTTGTGTGTGTGTGTGTGTGTGTGTGTCTCTTTTTCCAGTTGGTCTTACTCCATCGGCCCTGTCCAATCCTTTATTTCCGCCTCGATTTCACCTCTCAGTAAATGATTGTGTCCTCTCACCCCGCAGAGCCGCAGTCCACGCCATTCCCAGTCCACCCAGTCGGGGCTCGCCGACCAGGCCGCCAAGCTTTCCTTCGCCTCCGCTGAATCCCTGGAGACCATGTCGGAAGCCGACATGCCCCTCGGTTTCAACCGGATGAACCGATTTCGCCAGAGCCTGCCGCTGTCCCGCTCTGCCAGCCAGAATAAGCTACGTTCTCCAGGTTAAGATTTGAAGCACTTCTGGCAGGCTCTGTCACAACATGCTGGTTGGACTCAAGTCAGATTTGCAGCTGTCTCTTTGCGTGATGTAGCTGGTGATGCGAACCGCTGTGTTTACAAAGAATGGGAGGAAGTGTTATGTTCTCACCACATTTAGCATAACAGTGTTAGTTTAGTCCAATTTACCTGCTACATAGAATGGTAAAGCCAGTCAGTCCTTCAAAATAAAAGTCAATGTTATCGATAACAAAGCTATTATTTTTGTAGGTATTTTTAATGACTTTTTATTTGACTGTAGTGGGGTTTATCATACAGAAATATGTTTGTGTGCAACTGCAAGAGTAAACAGCAGAGTCGAGGACAGGTTTACAACGAAAGGGCCTTGAGACTGTAGCGAGGATTAGCATGAGGCTGGTGCAGACTCATAAAGAGCGAGTTGTGCTGTTACATCAGGTCAGTGAGATAAAAAAAAAAAAAAAAGTGGTTGTAAAACCAAAGAGCCGTAACTGATGAGGGCATATTGAATCAGAAATTCCGAACAGACATAGAACAGCAGACCTGCTTATCTCTCCTGTGTCTACACTAATCACTGTCTTTGTTTTCTTCTCTCCCCAACTTGTTTGTGGATTTTCACTAACTTTGCCTGACTTTTAATTCTTGGTCTTTCTTTGCTGTGTTCTTTTTGTTTGTCCCATGATGTATGAAGATGAATTTTCAGGTTAGTCAGGCATCAGACACATTTTTTTTTTATCTACAAAATACAAGGGTTGCATAATCTGGCACAAGAAGTGGGGATATTTTTGAGATATTTGCAGTAATATCAAAGTAGTATTTGTAAAAGAAATTCAACCTGCGCATGCATTTTTGCACCCTAGATGTGTTTTCTCACATTCAGAAAGATAGAATTTCTCTGCTCCTGTGTCAGCGCTTATTCCTGCTTATTACACCTGATGATAAAAGTTGTTATCTAGATCTCTTATACCAAGAGGCAACACACACTGTACCTTGCAAAACATGATTTCACAGCATTGGTTTACTAGTTGTCCTCTCCACCCACTGAAGCCCAAAACTGCAAACTCAACCGTCTTTCCCCTGTTGCTCTCTTCTAGGCGTGCTGTTCCTGCAGTATGGAGATGAGACACGCCGGGTGCACATCACCCACGAGCTGAGCAGCCTGGACACGCTGCACGCTCTCATCGTGCACATGTTCCCTCAGAAGTTGACAGCAGGTATGCTGAAGTCGCCCAACACGGCCATCTTGATCAAGGACGAGGCGCGCAACGTCTTCTATGAGCTGGAGGACGTCCGGGACATTCAGGATCGCAGCATCATCAAGATTTACCGCAAAGAGCCCATCTATGCTTCTTACCCAGCTGCTGCACACCTGGCTAACGGAGACCTCAGGGTGAGCGGAGGGGAGCTGGGAGGTGAACAGGGCAAACTGGGTTGTTTTAGAGGAAAATATTGTGTCTGATCTCTTGCAAACTGCATGTTTGACAGCTGACCTGATAGTAAGAACCTCTATAATACTGTGCCTCGGCGTAAAGAGGATTGGTGTGCATCTTTAGCAAGGTAATGGTGTTTTTTATTTTTATTTCAATGGTAACTCTGACAGGCCATTGCGGTGTATTTGGGTTAGCAATTTAACAGGTATTCCTCCTGGAAATGCATTTTCTTATCTTCAAGTAGGCCATCTGTTGCTGTGCAGACACCAGAGAACAATGTTCCTCTGTGAAATGAGCATATTTTAACATTCGGAGCTATTTCTGCTTCAGTAAAGATCAAGGAAGCCTGAGGGAGATATTTTTTTAATTATTTTGTACAAAACCCTGCTTTACCATCTGCATTATTCACACAATACTGAGAACGCAACCGCTATTAACCGTGCAAACAGGCAGTGAAAAACGATTGTGTCTGTGCATGTTCTGTGCGCCTGTGTCGGTTTTGTTTGCGTTCGTGCTCGCATGCATGTTTGTACCTGTGTATGCAAGAAACTAGACAGGGAAAAAGAGGTAAATAGATGGCCGACCAGCATCTATAAACTGCGGAAGCATTTTAATACAGCCCCGAGCTCCATCTGATGGCAGGAAATACAGACATGATTGAGTGTTTGATATACTGGCTGTTTCTTCTTTATATCTGTTGGGGACTAAACGCAAGCTGAATCTTAACAAGCATTTATTTGCTCCTGTGCATGTTCTGTGTGTGGTGCTCTCTTGTGGAATAACCTAAGGTTCAAGCTGTGCTTATCTTTATTTTGATTCTCGTTTAACTTGTGTCCATACAGTTTTCATATCTATGTGTGTGTGAATTTGATCCTTTGCATGAATTTTCAGCAGCACACATTCCTTTGTCATGCTCCAAGATCTTCTTTGTATTTTCTGTTGGGTGCGAGGATGCTGAGAAGCAAATGAAAAGAAGATGGACGGAGATGAGTTTAGCAACAAAAAGTGCTTATGTGACCAGGAAAAGCATTTTGGCATTTAAAAGCTTCAGAAATGAGAAAAATCTCGACGGGAGTTAATCCACAGCATGAAAATAGGCAAAGGTGGGTTGGGGGGAAAAAGCACAGGGGCATGTGTAATGATATCATGATGCTCTAGTAAGAAAGTGAGCAAGAGGAATATAAAAAGCCTCAGTTGAAGATGGTGAACATGGATGTGTTGCTACTCCCTATGAGTCATGATCAGATCTAACTTTATCTCCTGCATCCTGTCACCACCCAGATAAATACACAGACTTGGGAATGTGCTACCTCCTGAAATCTTTCCTTTTTGGCCAGAACATGTCCTTTTCCATTCATTCTGTGTGATAAATAGCTTACAAACTACAACCAAGAAAAGTTTCAGCGACTAAATTCTGTGATCAATAATTGGTCTTTTGAGAAATACCTCATCTTCTCTTGGCGTCTGCAGGCTGTGACAGTCTGTCTAGTTCCTGCCAGATCTAAGTCGTCTTTATGTGCAGCTGACACATGGGAAACACAGCACGCTCATCCCTAGGTCTCCGTGGTAACTCTCATCCCTGCTTGTTCCTTTCAGAGGGAAATGGTGTATTCCTCTCGTGACTCCTCTCCGACGCGCCGCCTCAACACCCTCCCTTCCTCCACGGCGTCGGCGTCCTCCGGCTCTCCGTCCCGCTCACGCCTC
>OMNN01049075.1:3532-14814 GCA_900302755.1 Chromis chromis
TGCGTGCGCCCAGCTAACAAAGGATCCCGGTGCAGCCAGGAGCTGGACGCACGCGCGCTGTAACGGACTTCATGACAACACACGCGCGTGCACAGCCGGTCCCAACGGTCGTAACGCAGCTAACAGAGGAGCTAACCTGGTGCAGCCATCGCTCTGCTACTTCAGTGACACATATCGCCGACACAACGAATCGAAAATGCAACTCGTTGATTTTACCGACCCGCTGTTGCAGCCCTAGACGCAGCGAAACTCGGAAAATGTAGTTAAACGCGGACGTTAGCATTAGCAAGCTACAAGCAACACGACAGTAGGCTAATAATCCACCAACTCATTACTTACTTCAAAAAGTAGTCCTCAGGTAGCAGGCTTCGGTTTGGCATGTGCAACGAAAACCTCGGATCAGAGAAAAAATAAATTATCATATGACACACACACATTTCAAAAAAATATCGTGGGCAAATGTGTGTGTCGGTGCAACAGAGAACACCGATTATTTTCAGACTGTCTGCAATCACATTTAACCGTACTGAAACAACATGGAATGAAACCAGACTAGCTATCATTAAAGAAAAGAAAGAAATGTAGAATAACTTACCTCAACAGTCTGGTAGTTCTCTGTCCCGGTTTAGCTCCAGCTAGGATGTAACCGCCAAAAGAATCGAGCCAGCTCCCACAATGCAGTGTGGTTCATGTAATTTGTTGTGTTATCACAGTATATGGACTGAATACGGTATTTAATTGTGAAATAATACAGTAAAATGTTGTAATATCCTGGTAATACAAAGCTTACTGTAAATTACCTGTGCTGCAGTGATTTCACAGTAAAATTCAAAATTACAATATTATATTGTGAACATTACAATTAAAGACTGTAAAGTGACAAAACAGTAATTTATTGTGAAATATTACAGTTAAATATTGTGAAACCCTGGTAATATTTTACAGTGCAGCACTACATCTGGTGTAAAAAGGGCTACTGTATATCATCATGAAAACATCATCCCAGCCATAAAGTATGGTGGAGGAATCAACATGATGTGGGCCTGCTTTGCTGCATCAGGACCTGACCAGGAGGAAACATCATGATGTGGGCCTGCTTTGCTGCATCAGGGTCTGGCCAGCTTGGAATCACTGAGGGGAAGATGAATTCCCAAGTGTATCAAAACATTCTTCAGGATAATGTGAGAATGTCTGTAGGTCAGCTGAAACTCTGTAGAAGTTGGGTGATGCAACAGGACAATGACCCAAAACACTGGAGCAAGTCCACAACAGAATGACTTCAGAAAAACAAAATCCACCTTTTGGAGTGGTCAAGTCAGCCCAGACCTCAACCCAATAGAGATGCTATGGAATGACTTGAAGAGAGCCATACACATGAGACGTCCAAAGAATATGACAGAGCTAAAGCAGTTCTACCAGGAAGAATGGGCTAAACTTCCTCCTGAACGATGTGCAGGTCTGATCCACAGCTACAGGAAGTGCCTGGTTGAGGTTGTTGCTGCCAAGGGGGGTCAACCAGTTATTGATTCCAAGGGTTCACTTACTGTTTCCACGACCATTTTGACTGTTGAATGAGTGTGTTCAATAAAGACATGAGAGATCAGAATTTGTTTGTGTTATTATTTTAGCCACATTACATTTGTCAATACCCTTGACTTAGATGAAGATCAGATCACATTTTATGACAAATTAATGCAGAAAACCATGAAATTCCAAAGAGTTCACATACTTTTTCTTGCATCTGTATATTGGCCATAGGATTGTGAGAGAAAGCCAGGGCACCCAGTGAGAACCCACACAGGCGTGGGGAGAACATACAAACTCCACACAGGAAGGCTAAGATTCAAAGCCAGGACCTTCTAGCTGTGAGGCGATAGTGCTAACCACTACAATTCAGTTTGAACATACTTGAAGTTGTTCTACAAGGAGAAAGTTAATACAGTTAAGATAACTTTACAGAGCTGGAAACCCCTGTTTACCCTCATGTAGTGCTTTGGCCTCGAATGTTCTGTCATGGATTTAAACTGGATCTCCTGAATGTAATTTGGCATCTGCAGCCCCTCACGTCATTTCTGGTGTGTTGAACTGCTACATATTAGGGTTAAAAGACTACATGATAAATGTCCCTGAACAAGCAGTTTATATTTTTCATTTCAACGGATGTCACTTAACAGCTCTTATATTATGGCTTGAAACTTGTTGTTTGGTTAGTCTTTTCTGGGAAAACCAAACAGGAAGCATCTTACATTCATTATTTGTCGAGTCATCCTGAGTAGTTAGCTGTTCATGGAACAGACACAAATACATTACATAATACCACTTCAACATCTTGTACAATACACAAAAAGCTCAGTCATTAAATCATGTTCATCATGACTTGACTAATTATTGGCCAGTGCATGCCCAAATGCAATAAAACATGTGATAATCAGATGCCATACAGACCAGTTGTGGTTTATAAATCAAAGTGTTTGCTATTGATTAAAGGCATGCATTAAGCGATGTAAATGCGTTTTGCCATTAAGTTGTCAGCATGTTCTTTTGTTGGGTTCCTCTGTGTGATTATTACATTCCTGAAGGAAGCCATTAGCACGACTGGGTGGGGTGACTTTGAACATTCACATAGAAGTAAATAAAGCCAATCAGAATCTCGTAAATTGTAAATGTGGTTTAGTGCAACACATTTTATAGTTTTCCTTGAACACATTCAAACCAGGATTTAAAAGCAGACATCACAACCTTTTCTGAGACTAGCTGTTTTACAATTTACAATTTTACAATGGCTGCAACGATTATTGCTAAGATGACAGTAGTGCTGGTTCTGATGTTTGTTTCCTCTAATCCTTTAACTGGAGCAGAAGTAGGACTGAGCTGAGGTCCATACAGATGCACTGTGCACAGCAACAGGACAGACTGTTGACAGTTCAGGTGGTATTCATCATCCATATCAACACTTGCAAATTCAGTGGGACTTGGTAGAGGATTGTGGTGCTGAGTTGAGGCCTTCAGGGTTTACACAGTTTATGTTACAAGATAAAATAAGTTATGTCTAGAAGCATTTAAAGCTTTAGATTTAGATGGGAGGCTATGGCTCAGGTGGTAGAGCAGCTTGTCTACTGATTGCAAGGTTGACGGTTCGATCCCCAGCCCCTCCGCATACCCTTGGGCAAGACACTGAACCCAAAGTTGCTCCCAATGGCAGGCAGGCACCTTGCATGGAAGCTCTGTCGTGAATGTGTGTGTGAATTCTAACTTGCAATCCTAAAGGATCACAGAGATGGGACGCAAAAGTGAGTAATTATAAGCGTATGGGACTTGTTTGAATTTGTGAAATAGCATTTAAGACTCGTAGCAGCAGATTCAAGCAGTTGTCTTAACTGACTTGCTAGAACAATACCCAAGGAAAAAATGCATTTGTCAGATGGTATTGTACTCACAAACTGATTTTTTTCCTTGACTTAACATTATTTAATACATGTGAGTTAATGTGTTTTGTACCATATTCACTGAAGCATCTTTTGGCTGAAGCTTTGGATTGTGCAGTAAAGCAGCCTTTTTGTTTTTAGGGGGGAATTATCCTTATTAATGACAACGCTCACTTCCACCAAAACAACTTCTCTGTCACTATCTTAAGTGAACCCTGGTACATCCTGTTCTTAACAACGCCCAATACGAGTGTAATCGGTTTAAAGAAATACAAACATGCCAGAGCTTTTGTTTTCCCTTATACCAGAATGAGGTGCAGTCAGACCATTCTACACTATGTCAGTGCTGGAGCATGGTCCGACTGAACAAGACTAGAGACGCTGTAACTTTTTTGTTGTGTTTGTGGAAGAGAACAAAAATGTACAAATTTGCAACTCCTAAAGAACTTTTCTAATATATGTGTATGACTATTCTCTACAACTATAAATTCTACCGTCTCATGTTGTCAGCTGTACTTCGTTTTTGTTTTTTTTACTATGGTGGACATGAGACAGCTATGTTTTGTTGGTTTTCAGGCACTCACACAATATGATGTGCCCAGTCAGATACTGGAGCATTCAGATAAAGTCAAGTTGGATACTTTCCTAAATATTATTTACAGGTTGGAAACTCAATTATGTTGATATGAATACAGCATAACTTTGGGATGATCAGTTTAGTGTAGCTGAATGTATAATGACTTTTAAAGACAGCACTTTATTCAAAGCAAATCATTTTCTTGGTTCTTTAGATTGTATGTCAAACAGTTTGACCTGCCCTACGCATTCTTTTCTTCCGAGAGACTGAAGACCTGACAAAACAACTGTGCACCATTATAGCAGCCTCTGTGGCATCCACCCGACTTCACCTTCTCTGTGGGGGTCTCCTGAGAAATAGCTGCAAAATAATCACTCCTCACGGTACTCTGGCTCGGCCCCAACGGCAGCAGAATGCTGAATGGAAATGTCTGCAGAGAGTTTATGGCCTTGCCTCTGTGCTGTGGGAGTCACAGGGGTCATGTTTGTGTGGATATCAACAGGATTTACGGCACAATAGCAGTCAAGTCCTCCGCTTTGATCCCCAATGTGTGACGCAGGGTGCAGGTTGAATTTGTTTCTGCCAGGCTCCCCAGTGCTTTTTGTCAAGAGTCCTTAACAGGACAGGAAGTTATTTTTAGCAGAGCAGCAAATCAAAAGGTAATTGAGTGTTTGTTATTTTTCATTACGAGGAGCCATCAGTCAAAGGCAGCAGCCATGAGCACTGCAATACAGTATTTCTATCAGTAACTGCATTTAAAGTGGCGGGTTCTAGCCCTTGGAGAAAGCTTGACACTCTAAATCTAAGTAAGATGTTTTAGATTGGTACACAACAACATGTTAGCTGTGTGATGGTGAGGTCACCTGATTAAATGTTCTGGGATATTATCTGCTGGAGCTTCCCAGAAGGCTCCTGACATGACCTGACTTGTGATACGCATATTTGTGGATTCAAAACAATGATACTCAGCAAACAAATGTGGTTTTCATTCCACAATACCCAACTCATGGCTCTACAATTATTTTAATCATTGCATGCTTTTGACTTTTTTTTTTTATTGTGGAAATCAAATAAAATTTATTAAAAACTTGGAACAAAGCTTTGATTGTAAATATCTCATGACTAGTCAATGTCCCTGACATTAAGGCTATTTACAGCATGCTTGGAAACACTGAAGATAGAAACATTTCCCAACTTTAAGTATTATTTGAGTGATTGTAGTCTGTGTCATTTTTGTGGTACTCTTTGGAAATGTCAAAATAAACAACCCATAACCTTGTCCTAAGGACAAACCACAGAGAGAATAGTTTGACCTTGCATTACCATCCTGTCTCAAAAATTGTATTCCTATACAACTAAACTGCACTCTCATATATGTTTTGAAGGTAAGACTGTGACTTATAGGAAAAGCTTCCATATTGAAAGAGCCACAAAGTCCATGTAGAGCCTTGGTCTCATGTCCCCATGAGCCAGGGGATGAGGGAAGTAACAAGTAATGTAAAGAGACAGAAAAAAAACAAAAAACGATTGTGTAACAAAAAAGTAAAAACCTCAAAACACCATGCACACTTGGCTTTAGGCAGGTCATGAAAGACACCAACACCACACAGCTCACTAGCTGCTGTTCTGGCTCACTGGCCACGATGATCAGGGTCGCTTGGCTTGATTGTGGAGTGGCCACAGGTGCACCTGGATACTCCTGCTAACCTGAAAAAGAGGAGAAGGAAAACCACAAAAGAAAAACACACAACTACACAAATACCTAGCACCAAGGGCTGTAACACTTGGCTAAAGCCAATTCATGATTTTTATACCTGCATGTCTGCAAGGGTCTACAATGGACGTTCTACTGACTGTCTGCACAGCATATGTGCTAATGTACATGAACCAGAAAATCAAATGATGCCTTAAACAAATGTTTGTTATGAGTAGAGGCTGTATGAGGTGATTCTTTGTCATCACTGGAAGAATTGTAACTGAAATAATCGACTGCTGCACTTTGGAGGCACTTTGATTTTAACATACTGTTCATGGCAGAGCCCAGACACAGTGGGGAGTTCTAAATTCTCCAGAAATCTTGTGCCATGTCCACCAACTGTTCTCGTCACACCTCAGGAATAATCATTGACGTGGTGCTACAGCCCAATCTGTAACCAGCTATATCCTATAAAAAGTGCAAAGCCTCAGCCACAGCCTCTCAGAAACATCTACAGGAGCCCTGTGTGTTCTTCTGTGTTCAGTATGAGGGGCAATGTGACCCACTATGTAACAGGCTCACACTTCCCTGTACCACTGTGCAATTCCAGTGTGTGCAGTGACCATGTGCACCACAAATTGGCACTTATACTCCTGTGCAGATATGCTCATCGACAGCTGCAGACAAAATAAATGCAAAGTCATTACTGCTGGTCTGTTGGAAATGGCTTCTACATATCTGGTGATGCACACTGCTGCTGAGCATGTGCATCATTGCATTTGTATACTGAAGTTTCTTTTTCATTTCTTCTTTACTGTCAGTTTCCACTTGCCATTTGGTGAAGTTTAGACTCAAATTATGGTTTGGGTTATAATGCAGTCCTTTCACTATATGTTTGAAGCTTCTCCTCTCTTTCCCACCTCCACAAATCCTGCCTCATCTAATATACGATTGGCTGATTGAAAAGGAGCAACAGTAAAGCAGTTAAAGTAATGTTTGTTGATTAGGAACATATTTGTGATATCTCACAAACAAATGTAATCTGTTAGAAAATAATTTCCCTTCAAAACAATATTGAGAATCAGTTTATTTGATCAGGAATGCAATTTTAGGAGACATGGCTGTGTAGTAATGCAGAGGAAGACTGTGAATTCCAAAGACATTTATTATGGAATTTTATGATCACTGAAATATTACTTCTGATTACCAATAATCCCCAAGAAGGTAATGAGTTTCATTTCCAGCCTCTAATGCCTGGTGCTAAAGTTTTCAACAATAAAGACAAAAAACACAGTTGCTGTTTGCAGACTTTATTGCACAAACCTAAGAATTGTATTTGACTTTAATTTTACAAACAATCCCTCTTGGCAGAGCAGCAGTCCAGCATTACATGAGGTGACTCATTGTGTTACAAGGATGATCCTGTCTGAAAGCTTCATCAAAATCATGTTGTTGCTATGTATCTTTGATAGCATGTTCCAAGATGTACCAACATCACAGATGTGATATGACAAGTGTCAAGATGACACTGAGGTTGGTGCTGGTAGTGTTCTAATTCACACTGTAATACAAAAGACTGCATGTTGTTGTTTCAGGTCTATGACATGGATATAAGCATGCAGCTCATTTGTGACTGCTTAAACTAAGGAGCGTTTTAATTTTTAAGTGGTTTACATGGAAATAGTGTAACTTCAACATCAAGTTTTTGGTTCCATCATGTCTCACCATCTTTCTGGTCTTTTGGTGCTATGCAATAAAGCCAAAAGAGGCCAAATCGTACACAGTATGTAGTTGGTCATTGAAGCCTTGGCATTAAACACATTTTAAAGGTGAGGCAGGGGCACCGTTTCACAATATAATGCACAATAGTGTTAAAAAGGAACTACACATTCTAAATTAGTATTAAACAGTTTGCACATTAGTTCTGCTTTAAAATATTACTCTTTGTTAATTTGTTCCTTTTCTGTATGTATAAGCACTGTGTAACCCATGTTTGAAAAAGGCCATCATCAAGGCCATATCACATTAAATTATTAACACACACATGCACACGCACATAAATGTTGAATGCTAATTATTTTAGAGCTGAACCGAACCGTGATCTTTCCTTAACCTAAACCAAGTGCTGCCAGTGTCTAATACTAAAAATACTTTATATAATGCTGTAGCCACTACAATCAGATAAAACTAATGAAATACACTGTCAATGAATATTTTATTAATTTCATTCAGTCTAAATATTTAAGTCAGTAACAGTTCTTTTTTTTTAAAGATTTATTTTTGGCCTTTTTATGCCTTTATTAGAGAGGACAGTGGATAAAGTCGGAAACTGGAGAGAGTGGGGAAGGACATGCAGTAAACGCCCAAGGTCGGAATTGAACCCGGGACAGCCGCTACGCCTCTGCACTTGGGTCAAGTGACATAACCATTAGGCTATCGGGGCGCCCCAATAACAGTTCTTTAAGTTAGAGAAAACGTCTTGGCTTTTCAAAACAAAAATATTTGCAATTGCGGATTAGTTGTATATAATGTCCTGTTTAGGGGACATTAGGGGGATATTTGAAAGCAAGTCAATATTGAACATGAAGATGTGAATTTAAGGCCAATTCATGATTTCCACATTCCGAGGATACGCCTGATGTAAATTTGTCATCCAAATTGTGGACCCTTGTGGACCGTCCACATGCAGCCCAAAATGTGTCACTGTGCACTGTATGAGCACTTGGATGCAGAAGATATGAAAAGGCCTTCAGTCTTACTAGCCTAATTGGCAATACAACAGAGCAGCACATTTAGTTCTGGGCTGCAACTAAATCATATTTTTATTGTAAATTAGTCTGACAACTATTTTCTTGATCAGTGGATTAGTTGTTTGGTCTATGAAGCATTAGAAAATGGTGAAAAATAAGAATCCCTCTGTAGATACAAGGGGCTCATTGTAAGGCAGCAAAAATGCAGCAGTTCTTATTTTCAGATAATGACACAATAATGAAAATATAATTATAAATGTTATATCTCATTTCTGTTAATAGACCCTAAATCCTAAATTCTAAACACTGGTCCTTTAAACTGCCGTGCTCTGAGGTGATGAATGTTATCAGTAATGGTGTTTCCCCTGTAAAGCAGACATGGTGAACATCTGTGTGTGTTCACAGACCATTGTTTACACCTAAAGTTCGTTCTTTCACCTCCTTCCACTCCCACTCCACTGTGTAAAGTCAGACAAATGTTATTTGAGTCCTAAAATCATCTTTTCTGCAGGTGTTCTGGTGGTTTTGATACACCTCAGATAAGGCCCTTATCACAGCCAGAGCTCCATATCTGCCTTCCTGCATCAGTTAAAGCCATCATGTGTTTGGAGATGGGGCTGTGTTTGGCCCTGGTACCTGTCCTGCTCTCTGTGAACATCTGTCACGGTCACGACTAAGGAATGCTTGTTGACTCGGAGGACTAGAAAGCCTGCTGAGATATGATTATTAACACAGTCCTGTGTATTATATCACGTTACACTGGCCCTGATGCAACAGATAGTCTTAATACTTCATGGTTAAAAGTGTCTTGTCTTTCACCAGCATTTATGGAGGGATTTAGATTATAGTTGGAGATGTATGAAGTATTGAATTTCAAGCTTTAAGTCGTTTGAAGGGCCAAGCTTTTCTCATTGGCAGCCCACCCAGTAAAATGATACAGGCATCTATCTTTCTGATTAGTTTTAAGGCATTAGCTGCAATTTACTGGGAATAACTGGGAATTAACAAGAAATATAGATGACACAAATCATAGTAAATGTACAGCAAGGGACATTTACACTGCCAAATCCAAAAACTATACTATTTTTGCACTGAATAAGCTGGGTGTCTACTTGCACAAGTTCAAGAGGGATATTCAAACAGCTCATGTAATCCTTAAAATTGCAATATGCAAGATTGTAAACATCAATATAGCATCCAACAACTATCTGCTAACGTCTGTAAAGATATCGTGGAATAATGACATCCTTCGCAGCAAATAAAGTCACACCTAATCTCTGTTTGTGTTGTAATCTCAGCTTCTTAGCAGTTGGTCTGGCCATGACCCTGTTTTTGCATGTTAGTGGTGTTAGTGCATGTGAGTCCCTCCCTTTGAAACTGCTGACCCTCCCTATTACTGCTACTATCGTGCAGTAGTTCTAAATGTTGCACAGCGAACCTTTAAGAAACCAACTGGTATTTACAGCAAGTACTATATATTTATATTCATGTGTTCAACACATTCCTCACTCTGTCTGCCAATTCCTCAGAGAAATATCTGTATTTTTAGCTGCTAAGTGTATCATTATACTCACCGTTTGTGCTCTGAGCAGGTAGTGCATTAGGTTTTCACTGAAAAAGCTGCCTGATGCAGCCAAAAGCTATAAGACTAGTGAGAATAAACCATAGGTTGTGGGCTGGACAGCAAAAACAATCAGCTGATATCTCTGTAAAGCTAGGGGGAGGTGCAGAGTCAGCTGATAACTGAGTTACGATGAGCGACACTTTTTGTAATGTCATACTGTTTCACGCTGTTTCACATTGTCATTTAATATATCATTATCAAACATATACAAAGCAACCACAGGTAATGCAATAAATGTATCTCTGAGGTTTGTACAGATGACTCTTAGCCATAGATCTGCATTTTTGGCTCTGCTGGAGACTGTAGTGTGCAAAGTCTGTTTTAAATACTGCCAGGTAGAAATGAAAGTTGAATGGAAAACTACTGTTGCCATTCACACAGCACGAGATCAGATCTGGGACATTCACTGCATGATGATGAGGACAAATAGTGGCAGACTTTTTTATCAAAACAATGTGGTGATGAATCCTCTCATTCCACAGTTTGTTCGGCTGCTCTGAAAACTCTCCGTCTAGAAAAAAAATCCACACCTAACCGCATAAGTGCGTTTTTAAGCACATTCATAAGCATGCCAGACCTTTAGGTGGCAGTAGTTCCCCAAATCCTGTCCAGTCAGAGTCAGCTTCTGTCTCTCGACGTCACTTCCACAAAACATGAAACAGGTGGCGGAAAATAACCGTCCTTAACGTCGTCCTTCGCCTGTGTTCTTGAATGTGGAGCAGAATCTGGGCTTGTAAAAACAAGCAAGAAAAAAGCGCCTCGACAAGAAACAGCGCCAAAACCCTTGTGAGGGCATCCTGTTTCCCAATGTAAACACAGGTCGCATATGTGACTTAAGAACATATTTTGTCGCAGGCAGTGACGTTTCAAAACGCAAAACCCCGGTTTTTGATGTCCACATGCAGACGCATCAACGGAGTATTCTCAAATCTTCACTTTGGCCGGAGGTTTTTAAAAGAATCGTTTTTAATGCCGTAAATCTGCGCTTTCGTGTGGATGACAGGCCAAACCGTAGAAAAATATCTTCGTTTTGTGAGATACCCTGCTACGTGTGGACAAGGCCTTAGACCACTAGTTTGAAATATCTGGGGATGTGGATCTAGATCTCACTCGTCATCTCTGCTTGAAGCCAGCATCTCATAGCTACATTAGCTGCACACCTGAATTTCAGACAGAGGCTTGTTCCATAAAAAAGAAAGGGGGGGACTAC
>OMNN01049183.1:2856-14117 GCA_900302755.1 Chromis chromis
AACTTGTTACACCCACTGAAATAGTTATGGAAGCTGAATGAAAAGAAAGGTTTTTTGTCCAAGTATTTCATATTAAAAATATTCTATATGTTTTGTTGTGTATTATTATTATTATTATTATTGCAGCTCTATAAGGTTCTAAAAATATTTTCTAGTTGACTTCTGTGTCGTCAGTTTTTTGTTAATGTGTGCTCAAGACTGGATTTTTCAGAATGACTTCATTTTCTTTCATATTTTAAATTACCCACGATCAGAGAATCTATTTGTTTAATAGTGCAGACTCTGAACCAACGGCAGGAAGAGAAATAAACAGGGAACATTTCAGAATTTGATTTCTTAGTTACTGGTATATTGTGGTCCAAACATAGCACTGAATTTTAATGCATGAAACAAAGTGCTGCAATGGGTCGGCAGGGAGTTGTTTTTTTTTTTTTTAAAGATCTTGGATAACATTTGAATAAATCGAGCTAAAATACCACAAATATCAAGAAATGTGATGATTTCAAATGGAATGACCCTCGTCTCTCAATGCTGTTTTAAATGTGATGATTCAGTCAGAGACAGAGCTGTGTCAAGATGTGTGTGATGTGTTTCTTCATATGTCTCAGCTGCTGCTGCCATCCTCAGGTAAGTAAGGGGCATACCACCGTCAAAACCTCACAGCCAGTACCACTGCAAAATGAGGAGACCACACTTTGTTTAGTCCTGCAGAGAGGTCGACCAATTATTGACAATTATCGGATCGAAAATATGAATTTAGTTTTGGTCTCATAATACCAAAGAACCTTCTTCCAGTTGACCTCAGAGTCTCCCACATGGCAAACTCTCATCAAGATTTAAATGAGCTTTTTCAACAGTGGGTTTATCTATCTACTAAATCACTGGAGACACATTCACTGCACTAAATGCAGGACCTCCAGCACCAACTGGCTGCAATGGTGTTGCATTAGGTGCATCACTTTAAAGGGGGCAAATACTTGCAATCACTTATTTTACATTTTATATTTTTATTATTAATTGTCATTACTTTTTAGAAAAAAGCCAAATTGACCATGATTCAATGATGAAAAGCAATAAAAGGGTACATTTTTCAAGGGGGCGGGGGGGTACTTTTTATAGGCACTGTATCTGATTGGTTCCATGTCACAAGTAATACTTTACACATTTTCTCTCTGCTTCACTTTTAGGGTAAAAATGTTATTTCCTTCATGGCAGCAAAACACATAACAAGAGTCTCCAGAAACTCTGAGCTAACCAAAGACCTCTGAAAGGTTCAGTATTAGCTGAGTCATTAGGATTATAGATTTACTGTGACCACATTTGAAGACACTTAGCAGAGGTGAGGCGTACCAGCACCTGGAGGACGAGCCACAGGTCTGTGGATTTATGCTGTGTCTTCTGTCAGTTCATGTAATCCCAGACTGACTCAGCTAACACAGAGAGGGAATTAGTCCAGTTGATTAGTTGAAGTCAGACTGCTGCAGCTTCAGATCAATCATCTACTTTAGATCAAATGATTAGTTGTATTGAAATAACATAAGCAAGCATGTCTGTGCAGCCAGAACAGGTGATACAGTGGGAACTACCTGCGCACTCTGAATAGAGTTGGACAAAACATGGAGCTATCCTTTAAGGTGAGTCCTGCTTTAGTGGCTTGTCAGAACCTAGTTGATGATCATCAGCTAGGTGACAGGCAGGGAGGTGAGAGCAGTGTGTTGGTGAACAACCCTGCTGCTGATCCTGTGTCCTGCTCCTGAGCAGTGCCAGCTGCAGGCCAGCTGCATCCCTGCCTCCTGCCATTTTCCATCTATTTACCTTCGGGTGGCCTAAAATGAACGGTGTGCATTTCCTCCCGCTGGATCCGTCTCCTCATCTTCCTCTCGTAGCTCCGGATTTTCACGTCCATCTCTCGCAGCTTCAGCCTCAGGGCATCGTTCTCCTTCTCGCTCTTCTCTCGCTCCTGCTCGATCTGAGCTCGCAGCGCCGCGTAGCCATCGTCCACCAGCTTGCAGATCTCCGCCACCGCCGAGTTGGCCAATATCTCTATTACCGAGGCGATCTGCGCTTGAAAGCCAACACAGTCCGCCATCATCCTCCACGTCTGTCAGTGTGTTCCTCCACGGACAGATGCGCGCGGCGGGCGGCTGCTGCCGTGGACGAGCGTCAGCAGATCCACGCACTGATGTGTGACTGGAGACATGCAAAGGCTCCGCGTCTAATCCCTCTGTCTGCCTCCTTAAATGTGCCCAGGAATGTTGTCTCTTTGAGGTGCAAGAGTCGCCGGCTGATGACGTCAGTTTGTTGTTGAGCATCACTTCACAAGCTGCTGTCTCATCTGGACCCACTGTGGACTCCAGTGTATCAGCATCCACTCAGATCACACACCTAACCACTGTCTTCCCCTAAATGAACTGTCGATGTTGGACAAATCCAGAGAGCGTGAAAAACACCTCAACCAAAACAAAACAAACAAACAAAACATCTTAACTCATTCCACATACACTGTTCATGTGAAAACGTCTATATCTTTAATTATATCATTTATTTTGTCTTCACAGAGATACTTTATGGACATATCTGAGTATCAGTCATCCAGGTGGGGTAATTCTACCAGCTGCACATCTTAAAGACCTTTCTCCTTTCATTTTTACTGAAGCTCCAACAATGATGTAGGTAAATAACTCAAATGGGCACTCTTGGATTTTTTTTTCATTTTATCATTTTTGTTCTTTATTTTCCTTTTTTTGGTTTTGTTTCTTGACTTAGAGGCTCTGTCAGGCTTCTTTTTTTTTTTTTTTTTTTACCTTAACAATAGATTTAGAGATTTTAATAGTCTTTATTTTTTTACTTTTGACTCATTGGTGATCATTAGAAGAAATATAACAGATTTTTTTACATTACAAAATTAAAATAATAGATTTGTTTGACAATCACTCCTTCTTGATATACAGTGCTTTCCAAAGTGTGAGCACACGCAGTTGTTTTACCCGTCCCAAATTGTGCCCCCTTTCACAAACAGTTGACCGTATATGATTTTAATTTGAAAAAATCGATTTTGCAGGTCAACAGTAGTAGTAGTAATTAATAAATTAATTTAAATATTTTTTCCCATGGTAAGGGACAGTCAAAAATGTCCTCCCATTTTCCATATGTATTGTATGGGACAACCTTTAGTGATTGCTTTATCAAGTAAAAATTATATATATGTTTCTTTATTTTTTGTTCCTTTTAACCAATTAAAGTTTTTATTGATGGTTTACAGACTAACAGTTTGTTTGTTCCATAGTTAATTGTTTGTTTCCATTTTTTTCCTATTGCAGCAATCAGTTGATTAAAAGAATACCTTGAACAGACATCACCATACATAATTCTAAATTCCTCATACTCCATAAAAAACACACACAAAAAAACAGTTGACTGTATGGCAGCTGACACTGGGATGAGAGTTTGTGAGACTTGGACTTTGTACCACTTCTAACTTGGTCCCTGAGCGAACATAGTGAGGACTACATTGTCAGTTAGATGCACACAGTAGTTTATCAAGTGAGAATATAAGTGTGATGTTGATGAGAGATTAGGTAATTGGCTGCGGTGTGGGGAAAGACTCGTGGAGGATTGCTGCAGCTTCCAGGCTGGCAGACCTCCACCTGAAAGCAAGAGGAGGGAAACTGAAGAGAAGCAGGAGAAGAGAGAGGGAAGGTGGTGTTGTGGAGAACTTTTTCAATGGGCCAGGGAATCTTTACAAAACACATAAAACTACCATTATAGTAAGTAAGTATATGTGTCATGGCCTCCACCTCCACTTAGCTGGCAGCTCTCCCTCCGTTCCCCTTCCCTTTCTGTGGGTGTGATTGTGGTTGAGTGTGTGTGTGCACGGGGGTGTGTGTGTGTAGTGCTCGGATTGCATAATTACCTGAGTGATGACACCTGTGACAGGGAGTGGCTCACCTGCTAATGATCATCTGCCCTACCACAAAAGATGGGCTCTGCTCACCATTTGGTGCTGGACAGTGATACAACAGTCAGTCAGCTCAGGCCAAATCACTCCTGATAACCTGTCTTTTGTCTCTTGACCAGTGCTCTGTTCTGCTCCCTGTTTGGATTTCCTCTCACTCTGGATCATCCGACACACACACCATTCCCCTGACCTCCTCTCAACCTTGCACCTCGACTCTGGACCTCTTGTCAGCATTCCAGCCTGAAACCCCCACACCATGATTCCTCTCCTTGATCACTCTCCCTCTCCCTGCATGCCAGGTAGTCTACCTCGGTAGTTCTTCATATTTCAGTCTTAAGTGCTACATTCTGATTCTGAGAGCTAAGTGTGTAGTGCTTGTGTTTTGTGATAGTTTAGTGTGGTGTTCTAGTGCGCCTTCAGTGTCTTTGTTGGTGCGTGGATCTGTTTCATGTTGCGCTTTTGGTTCCAGTCAACCCATAACGTAATCCATAGTTATGTGTATTTACTGTGCCTTGCCTTGTGGTACTTGGTTTTGGTCAGTTCTCCTGTGGTGTAGCACATCCAGGTTGAGCTTCAGCTACTTCCTCTTGGTTAGCTACTCAGTCTATTTCCCTTTGAGGTCACTAAAGCTCAACCTTCCACTTACAGTTCCCTCTCCCCCATCTAGCTCCCAGTCTCCCTCCCATATTCTCTTATTACTTTCCTTCATCTTGCATCTTGTGTAAAAATAAAACTGTCATCTGCCTTGATTAGTTGGGGTAAGAGTGGGAATGAGGGAGTGGCTGGGGTGCGGGTTCCTGTCAGAACTCTAGCTGCAGCATTTTGGATCAGCTGGAGTGATCAATAACCTATTTGAGAATATGCTGTTTTGTGGTCTATGTCTGATATGCAGACCTAAATCAGTCTCATTATGCTCCTACGAAAATCACAAACCAATAATACCTCACATTCTCGTCTGTGGGCATCTTAAAAAGCAACCAATCAGAAACCGCACAGTGAAAAGACCATAACACCAGTCATAGTCACGTCAGTGTCCTGTTTCATGTTCAGATGGTTTTGTTATTGTGTTTTCCCTGCTCCTCTTTCCTCCTCCTTTCTGTTGACCTCATTTAGTTTCAGTGTGTTGCTGAGGGCATGGCTCAGCTCTCTACACCTGGCTGATAAGACACACCTGCAGCTAATCTGACCTTACCAAGAGCTGAGTGGTAGGGTCCTGGGCCCAGGTGTTGATCCTTCTAGTTGTAGCTAGGCCCTGGTGGGTCTGCAGAGCCCTGGAGGACACGCTTGTTCAAGTGGGTGAAGCAAATCAGTCATGATGGTCCTGGAGTTTGGGGATCAAACCCAGCAGGTTGCACTCTTGTTGGATCAGAGGTAAGCATCTGGGAATGGCCCTGTCTTGGACCCTGAAACCAGTAGTTCCCCTCCTGCAGTGTCCCCGTTCTTGGCAGTTGATGTGCTGGTCTGGCACGACCCCCAGAAGTTGTAGCTGTACTCCAGTGAGAGGGTTAAGAACTGGAAGCCATAGCGACACCAGCATACTCAAGATGCATTTCTAATATGACAGACTTGGCAGGATTAGTAGTGAGTCAGCACTGGACACCTGGCTATAAAACAGTTGCCTTTATTAAGTTGTGTCACAACAGTAAATTGGCAAATGTTAACGGGTGGTAGTGAATGGGGAACAAATTGTATACTGGAAAATTAGACTTTAATAGGTCAATATTTAACTCCTGACTACTCTAAGTGCACATATCCATTAGATCTGATGGTATTGTGAGAGTTATGGGGAGATGAGGTCAACAGGACATCTCCCAATGTTTTCCATCCCTGAGCAGCAGACTCCACAAAGGTCTAAAAGAAGCTTAAGCACATCATGGTCAGAGAACACAGTCACATGCAGAGTGGAGCTGGTTTTAAAGTATGTTATTTGTAACGGTGGTCTCATGCAAAGAGCTATATCCACATTAACATCAGCCCCGTAGGAATGGAGAGTTGACATCAGTGGACTGACAGTAGACCAGAAAGAGCTTGTTGACATAGGAACGTTTTAGCGACGATGGACCCATTGCAGATAATAACTTAGGTTAAATCTTAGACATGGCAGACAGTAACACAAAGGAAAAATGAATCACAGGCTGAGAAAAGGGAATAAGTGGAGATAGTGTATATGGAAAAACTTCAGTTTGTCCTAAATTGACTACCCCACCCATTAAGTTTCGGATTGCAAGTGTAGAATGTAATGCATGGCAGAAATGTACATGGGCTGAAAGTAAAGAGGGCTGTTATCCTACCCTACATATCATGTGCTAATGAAGACAGAGGATACATGAATGTCTTTAAATGTCATCCTAGCAAGTTTGAAAGTTCTTTGTAGAGAAGACCCTATTAAGTACATCAGCCATGTTTCATCATATATTTTCATGTCATTAATTACAGCAAGACTAAACTGTAAGAGGTCCTTTTAATGAGAATGCTACTCCAAGGATTTTACAGGCACTTTTAACTGGTTTTTGTAGTATTTGTAATATGGACAAATACTTGCAAACAGTATTGTGACAGCAAATATGAAATGGCATGAAGCAGCAGTCAACCCAGGAGGTGTTCAGGTGCAGTATTGTGCTGTGATCACCCAGGTTTTGAAAGAGCTCAGAACCCCTACTTTTGAGCTATGACAAGTCAAAATACACAGCCATTGTAATTAAACATAGACTTTGTGTTAGGTTGCCTATATAGACAGCTGGGCTAATTAAAATAGGAGTGTTATCTGTTTCATTAGATGCGCATGAAAAGAGACGCTGTAGGGGTTTGTGTTGTTTTGTTCCCTCAGGCCCATACAGAGGGTTTACTTGCCCCTCTCCATCTTCCTCTACTTGGCTGTGTGCAGAGCCTGATGCCTGATCAGGTTGCTAAGGAAGGAGAAGTTCTTGCCACACTTGGAGCAGTGGAACCTCTTTTCCCCAGTGTGGACACTCTGGTGGACCTTCAGATTGGTGGAGGTGGAGAACTGTTTCCCACAGTGTGGACAGGGGAATGGCCTCTCCCCTGTATGGACCATCTGGTGGCGCTTGAGGCTGCAGAACTGACCGAACTTCTTCCCGCACTGGGCACACTGATATGGCTTCTCTCCTGTGTGGACACGTTCATGGATGCGAAGCTGACACTGGTGGGCATAGCGGCGTGAGCAGAAGGTGCAGGCGTAGGGAAGGCAGGGTTGCTGCTGGGACTGTGCTGGCCCAGACTCCTGCTTCTGACCCATGGAAGCTTGATAAAGTTGGTTTTGATTGGAGAAGTCGTCTGCCTGCTGAATTCCAGACCAAAAATGCTGGGAGTCCACTGTTCCCTTGGCAACAGGGGTGCTGTCAAAGGCAGAGATGCGATTACCGTCAGCTGCATTACCTTCACACATCACGTCACTGGCTGGTGGCTGATTGACCTGAATAAACAGCAGCCGTTGATACTGTGACCTGTCACTGGTGAGAGGTGTCACTCCATCAGCTCGGTCATCTCCTCCTCGTGCAGATGGCCATTTGTCCTCCGCTACATGTGAGAGTGACTTGATTGCAGTGGAATCAAAGTTAGACACAGGACTTGCCTGGTTCATACTGCTCTGAGGCATTTTAGAAACGGTGGGGAAACTAGACGCCAGGCTGTGGCTAAATGAGGAGTTTGCTGCTTTGTATGTAGAACAAGATGGCTGCTCCATGTCTTCAGCTTCGATATTCTCCTGCCATTCCAACTGTCTTTGGGGGGGACTGGATCTCTTTGGGGTGTCACCTGATGAGCCCACAGCAAAGAAGGAGAATTAGATCAAACAAATGAGCTTTTTACAGAGAGTGAACAGGGTACATTTATACTTAAGTTGTACACTCCCATGATTGTATTTGATGATCTGGGCTGAAAACCAAGATGGTTGGCCTCCACAGTTTCCATAAGAAACATTGAATGTTTCTTATAGAAACTGACTAAATGTATCGGTTGTTAATTTAGACGTACATCTCAAGTTGATGTGGTTTCATCATAAAATATGTTTTGGTTATTATATTGTAACTGTAATTCAGGATCAGGCTACCAGCTTCAGAGTAGCTAAAGTTTCTCTGAATCTCAAACAGTTTCTGGGCGTATTTTGCTCACATTTCTACTCACTGTGGGCTTACTTCTCACTGCAATATAAAGTTATGCACCTCTGTGGAAACAGCACAACCATGTCTAGAAGTTATTTTTGGCAAATCGTTAAAACAGAATTGCAAGGTTGAGGGTTGGATCCCCGGTCCCTGTGCCAAAGTGTCCCTGGCCAAGACACTGAACCCCAAGTTGCTCCCATTGGCAGGTGAGCACTTGCATGGCAGCTCTGTCACCACTGGTGACTGAGTGTGTGTGTGAATGATTGAATAAAAAGCACATTGTAACGGGCTTTGTAGAACCTAGCTCAGGTTAGAAAGGTGCTATAGGAGGGCAGATAATTTAATAAAAAGATTTTGATGAATATCACGATTTTAGTTCCCATGTCGTTTCCTGTTTTAGCAAATCCCTTCCAAGTCTCACATGTCCCCATGTGTCTTTTAAAATGTTAGCTCAAAATACAGAAAATGTTCATTTCATCGTGACTGTGTAATCCCAGGTTTTAGCCTAGTTCCAAACTGGCTGTCTGTAGCTCTGAAAACCACTGACCTGCTCCTGTTCCCACCCCCTTCAAGAAGAAGGCTCTCCCTGTGCTTGTGATTGACAGCATGGAGAAAAACTCTTACAGCACAGAAGCTGACACAGATGTGAAAGTATGTGAGACCAGAACTTTCTGTCACTTCTATCTTTTTCTCTTGGCGATCCTTTGACATGGAAAAATAGTCAAATTCACAACATAGCTATTGTTTTTAACTTATGTGTATGATGTGTTTGTCATACGGCGCTGCAGTTACAGGTTGGCAAATGCCTATGAAGTGATTGCCAGGTAGCATGTAGTACTAAAGGTCTGCGTTGGATTCACTGTTTCATTACATAATTGTTCCATTTTCTGACGAAAGAAACAGAAAATTCTGTACAATTGTGAACAAACATTTACGTACACTTTTGAAAAGATCATCCATATCATGGCAGTCTTGAGTTTTCTATGATGGAACACATGAATCTTTGTCACAACAAACAATCATGCATTTTGGTTCTTTCATAAATTTATTTATTATATATTATTGATTTTCTGGAAATGACTAAATCTGCTGGGTCAAAAATATACATAAAGCAACCTGAATTATCAGAGTTTTTGATGTAGAAAGTTGTATTAATCATGTTTTCTTAGTGGCATGACCTCTTGAGTGATTACGATTGACTACAGCTGGTGACTACTCTGAGCCAATTTAAATAGGGCCTATTTAATACACTCATTAGACTCTACCAACAACGCTACAATGGGAAAGTCTAAGGAGCTCAGCACAGATCTGAAGAAGCAAATTATTGACAAGTCAGAAAAAGTCACTTGGAACCTTTTAAAAGCAGCTTAAGATCTTAAAATCAACTGTGCAAAACTGTTGTTTGTAAGGATGAAGTCCATGCTACAGTTGTGTCATAATCCACATTCCAGAAAAGAAAATGCAATCCAAAAGAAAACACAAGCTATCGCCTGCTGCTGAGACACTTGGTCAGGATGGTAACGAGTCAACCAAGAATCACCAAAACGTAGGTCTGCTATGAATTAGAAGCTGCTGGAACACTGGGGTCAGTGTCCAAAGTGTTTTACATTATCATGGGCGAAGAGGCTGCTCTGCAAGAATTAAGTCCTTCCTCTAGAAGTGGCACCTTAAGGCTCGATTGAAGTTTGCTGCTGATCACATGGACAAAGCAAGGACTTTTGGAGAAAACTTCTGTGGTCAGATTTTTTTTTAAGAAATTAGCTATTTGGTCACAATGACCAGCAATATGTTTGGAGGAGAGAAGGTGAGGACTTGAAGCCCAAGAACACCAAACAGTCTGGTGTCCCCAAAGTCCTGACTGAAACCCCATCAAGAATCTGTGGACTGTGATGAAGAAACAAGTCTGTGTCAGAAAGCAAACACATTTAGTTGAACTGCACCAATTCTATCAATAGGAGTAGTCAAAGATACAACCAGAAGCTTGTGGATAGCTACCAAAAGTGTCTAGTTGAGGTCAATATTGATATTTAACAAAATATTAGCATTTCTGTACGTATAGGTTTAACCTAGCAGATTGTCATATTTACAGAAGACCTGTAATAAATCTATGAAATAACCAAAATGCATGATAGCTTGTTTGTGACAACGATGCATGTTTTTCAACATTCCGTCATACAAAATTAGGGGTTATAGGAATCGTTGTAAACTCAAGACTGCTATGATATACAGAGTCTTTACAAATGTCTGTAAACTTTTGGTACTATTATAAATGAGAACAGCTTCATTGGGAATTTGCCTATATTAAAATGAAGTATACACCGATCAGGCATAACTTTATGACCACCTGCCTAATATTGTGTTGGTCCCCCTTATGTGGTCCAAAATGCTCTGAACCATTGGGCATGGACCAGAGGACCTCTCAGGGTGTCCTATGGGGTCTGGCACCAGGATGTTGGCAGTGGATCCTTTGGGTACTCTGGCTTGTGCAGTGGGGCCTCTGACAATCCAACTTGTTCCACTGCATCCTGTTGATGCTTGATCAAATGGGGTCTAGGAAGTTTGGAGGTCAAATTAACATGTTGGGCCATTGTCATGTTCCTCAAGATGTTCCTGATTGGTTGATGTTGTAGCCATGTGGTGGGGTGCATTTTCCTGCGGGGGTAGGCCAGTGACATTTGGGTGTCCAAGTCACATCAACACGGATGCCAGAATCCAAGGTTTTCCAGCAGAACACCACATAGTACCAATATGATCAATGTTATTCACTTCACCTGTCAGTGGTCAGAATGATGTGGCTGATCGGGGTATAGCTTGTGTCTCTTTATGTTTGCATCTAATTTTTTTCTATTATACACACTTTTGCAGCTGTAATGGTAGATTTTCTCACACTTTATGTTCTATTTTAATAACTTAGATAGGAATACACAATTTTTTTTGTTGTTGCCAGTAAAGCACCCACAATGTTGACTTGAACTGAACTGAAGAAGACGTGTCGCAAAAAGGACAAACGATATCCCAGATCCAGTGTTTGATTTCGTATCATCTTACACGCTGTGCATGTGTGACCACAGTAAAAGCACTTTGCATAAAGAAATCCAACCTTGAGTATTCAAATTTTCCCAACGTTGCAATCGTGCATGGCTGTGAGAAAATGTTTTGTGTTGGTAGTGGTGGAGGATGCA